>JAUZNJ010088830.1:0-22787 GCA_034780135.1 Jordanella pulchra | reverse complement strand
TCCTCCTCGCCCAGATTTTCTGGGTATGTGAAAATTTAAATAACTAGAGGGAGTTGCCTCATTTATGCTCACATAATAATTTATGTATTTTTAATTCAATTCAGTTTATTTATATAACGCCAATTCACAACATTTGTCATCTCAAGGAACTTCACAGACAATTCAACGAGATGATACAGTCAGTTTTCAATCTAAGGAAAACCAGCTGACTGTTTAGACTGATTGAATCTTCAGCAATCCCTCCCACCAGGCATGCATTTAGCGAGAGTGGAGAGGAAAACTTCATTTTAACAGGAAACCTCCATCACAATCAGTGTGAGTGGCCATCTGCCGAGTCCAGCTAGGGTTCAGGGAGGGACAGTTTGTGGACCTCCTGATGGTAAAGAATTACAATAGTCAACTTTAAAGTAACAAATGCATGGACTAGTTTCTTAGCATCACCCCTGGACAAGGTTTTTCTAATTTTTTTAAAATATTATGGAGATATAAGTAAATTCTAGAAACCTCTTTGATATGTGATTTAAATGACAGGTCCTGATCAAAAATAACATCAAGGTGTCAGCTCCTTTAAAAGAATATGGTATGATTATAGTAAAAAAGATCATATGGACTTATTTGTAAACTGATACAATTCCACAGTTTAAATTATGGTCCACTGAAATGTAAAACATTTTACATATAGATAACATTCGTTATTCCCTTCAGGATAAAGTAAAAAAAAAAGAACAAACAAACAAAAAAACAGAGGAAAATACTGAACTGTTCAAATGCTGCTATTTGAGATTCAAGGTTGTTTCTCTTTCCCTGTTGTATGAGTAAACGGCACTTGTTATTTTTTTACTTGTTATTTTGTTATTGATCTGTTTATCTGTCAGTTTGTTTATTTTTGTCTGGTTTGTTGTTCTTCTGACTTGTCTTTGTTTATGAAAGAAGAAAAACAAGAAACATTTCAGACATGCTGAAAATATATGAAGGGAAAGGCTGTTGGGATCTGGAACCCCATCATGACAGAGGCAATATAAACAACCCAAAACAATTAACCAATCACAGTTATAGGTTTAAAGAAAGCTTTCTAAAATTGTGTTTTGTGAAAAACCTAAAACTATTGTTTGTGAAGCTGTATTGTTTTCATGTTTAGTGTGGATTTTTTATTCTTTTCATTTCCATATATGTGTTTATATTTTTGTGGTTTTTCATCATGTATCTTAAAACTGATACCATGTGTGACTTGCATTAACCCTGTGCATCAGGCTTTATGTTAAATCATCCAGTGGTTTATATGGTTGGGCTCTATTTAGTGATATTATAATATGCACTTATTAATTTGTCATAATTTCAACTCTTAGTATTTAATCATTTTTTAATCATAAACATTCATACCTAAACTTTGTTTTTCCAATTATTATTTTTTAACATTTTTCTATGTAACTGTTTTGCAGGTCCTACACTTGTTGTAGATGGCATGTCCTGCCTCCAACACTGGTACTCATGTAGGAACTGGGTGTGTGGAGGCCAGTGGATGGAGTATACTGGTGTCCTGAAGAACTGGGTGGAAGCTTTTACCTCTGCTGGCATCAAATTGGTCTTTTTCTTTGATGGAGTTGTGGAGGAGCAGAAAAGACCAGAGTGGGTGAGGAAACCCACAAATTAGTTTCCTCAAATTTGTTTTTGTTTTTTTATGAAGCATAAAAAATATGTCCTGCTTGTCCTCCACTTCTGGTGAAACATTTAGAGCCCTTTATGAACAACATTTCATTTTTCTACAGTCAAAGAGGCGACACAGGGTGAATAGGGATGTTGTGAAAATATTTAACCACATTAAAGAACACGGAGAACAGCCTGATAAGCAGCTCTCTTGTCTGCCATCCGCTCTGGCAACATTCACCCCTTATGCCCTCAGGTAGGTGTTAATGTAGAACATGTATTATTTTTAATCAAGTTCTTACTGACAGCTGACTAAGATTTGTTAGATAAAGTTTGATTTGATGTGGTTGGGTCTACAGATCACTTGGTCAGGAAGTGTACTGTTCAGTTAGAGAGGCGGACTACGAAATTGCCAGCTATGCTAGTAGGCATGACAGCATGGCCATTCTGGGACAGGACTCCGACTTCATCATATATGACAGGTTTGTAAAAGAAATTATTACGTTGGTATAGATGGATTTTAAAAGTGCTTTGTAATGGCTGCAAAATGGCAGGTATAACCCAAATAGCTGTCTTTGACTTCATGTTGAGCTTACATTAAGATTATAATAAGTGATGAAAAATGTGGACAAACTGATCTGAACATGTAGTTTTATCTCATCTCTTAAGTGCCCCCTACTTGTCTGTGGCAAAGCTGCGAATAAACAGCCTGACAGCTGTCATGTATGACCGGCAGAGGCTCTGCAGAAACGTCGGATTAACAGTTACCCAGCTGCCTCTGCTGGCCTGTCTACTGGGTAACGACGTGGTTCCAGAGGAGCACATGCAGCATATCAGAAACAATGCTGTAGCAGAATATAGGTATGATTTACAAATGTGGAAGGTGCTGTGAAAAGTTAAACATATGAAAAAAAAAATACTACAACTGATGGATACTAAAGTGGTTTATATAATCAAAACTAATCATTTAATTCAGGGAAACAAGACATGTACAGGATATGCAAACCATCCATGCGGTATGACAAAGGGAAAATTAAATTGAAGTAACCAAAAAACCTGACAGTTCCTGTTTTTGATGTCAGATAAACCCTGAAACAGTGTTTCTTCACGTAGAGCCCCTTTCCTTGTTTACCCAAGCTGAATAGACAGGAAAGAGACAAACAAACATTGAATCATAACAAACATAGAAAGCTGTACATTTATTTGGAATCTTCTTAAACCCTTGCAGTTGAGTTTCTCTGAAATGATAAACATGCTTAAAAATGATCTAAGAACTTTGTCGTTCATAGGAGAAGCAATCCTGACCCATATTTCGGTCCTCCTCATGGTCAGGTAGTTCTGGCAGTAGCCCAATTTGTAAGGTCTTTGTATGCTTCTGAAGAGGAGGAAACTGGACCTGTCCCACGTTCTCTGAATGTGTCGTCTGCTCAAGAAGAGCTGCTAAAGAAGGGAATCTGCTCTTACTTACTACCTGGACAAAAACACTACGGAGTATTTGACATTTCTGCTCCACCGCTTGCCTTTGAGAAACACGTCAGTCCCGAGATTTTGAAGGTATCTTATTATTCATAATGTGCATTTTAGCTGTAAATCTCCGTGCTGCCTGAAGCATACCAAATACCAAAAGAGCTAAATATTTTTGCTATGTGGTTTTCCGCAGGCATGTAGAGAGAAACATGTAGCGGTGGAGGGTTTCATGGTTTACAGTGTTTTGTGCGGTGGAGTCACCGAATGCAGCAATTCTCTAGAGGACGAGGAGGACAAGGAATTGCTGCCTCAGGCCCTCGTCTACAAGCTGTGCAGACAACGTGTCTATGGTTTACTACTGCTCCTTGGAAAGGATGGTAGGAAAACAAAGAAGCGCACCCATAAAAATATGTAGAGGACACTGATACAAATCAAGCTGCTTCTTGTGAAGAATGGTTTCATGTCTACAGACAGTAAAGTTAGGTTAAACGTGTCATTTTCTGTGTTTTCTCAGACAACTCTGTGGAGGTTCCAGCTATCAAGGAATGGTTCGTCTTCCCTGGAAACCCTTTGAAAGAAGCCGATGTGGTCCATCCTGTCCCAATTAATATCCCATGTACTGCATAGCTTCAGCTGAGAGACTGCTTAAAAAACTGCCTAACGATGAAACATCTGCTATCTTTTATATGATGTATTTTATCCATTGCATATTATGTTCTCTTCTGTCTTAATTTGTAGGTGGTCAACCCAGTCTGGACCTGTTATGGTTTAGCTCTGGTCATGAGGTTTCTGCTCTTCGTCTTGCGGCCTTCCTTACAATTTTTGACTGCCTTGACTATTTTGACTTACATGGAAAGATTGGAGACTCTCTACTGGCTGCTCTTTGTCTCGTCACATACATTGTGCTTCAGGTATTCTCACCTTTGCTTCACTGCTAATAAAACCCTTTTGCAGGTTTTCTGAAACATTTCAGATGTATTCTTCAACCGTTTAGGGATGAAAATATGTTTTTTATTGCAGTGCTCTCTAAATGCATTCGTAGCTTTTGAGTTTTTTTGCATTTTTTGTACTTTATTGGGATTTTATAAGACACACAATAAGGCATGATTGGCAGCAAAGGATACCTTATTCTTTAAAAAAAGTGTTTGAAATAAACTTTATAGTGGGGCGTTTGTATTTACCTATTTGTAAAAGTCCCTGTAAATGCAGTTAACCTGTATGGATATTTAATCTTAGTAGATATGCAGCTGCTCTTTGAAAGACTGGAGGTTCTGCTGGAGAACATTAGTGAAGAGCTTCATATAGACCAAGGAAGATATCATGCATGCCGGGGTTAACTTATAAAACAGTGTCCCGAGCTTTGAACGTCTCGGGAAGGGTTGTTCCTGGATGTTCATCTAAACCAGGTGTCCTAAAATGTGGCCCTTTAGGTCCATTGTCCGGTACATTTTAGATGCATCTCTACTTAGCTTCCATTAAGAGAGAAACATTAACCATCCAACCAGAGATAGGATAGTGTTCTAGATGAAAACATGGGTTGGAATGGCCCAGTCAAAGTCCAATTTTGAATCAAAGTGACTTGGACTTAGAGTTATCCTTATTTTCATCCAGATTTGTTTAAACAAATTTGCAATTGCTCATCCATTGGGATCAATTCCTCCAGAGTCAGTGACTCGACGCAGCCAGCTGGATTTTCTTTGATAGAAAACCTTTAACCAACCAAACAATCTAGATGATTTGATTGAATTGTCTCTGTAAAGTGGCTTGAGATAAAACGTGTTGTCAATCGTAGCTCTCTATGTATATATGTGTGTATATATATATATATATATATATATATATATATATGAAATCAGCGTGTGTCTATAATGAATTAATCTGAACTGCACTTGGATGATCTCTATAGATTATTAAATTATTTCTGCAAAGACCTTTTCCATTCTAAAAAACAAGAAAACATGTATCCTTGCCACCTTGTGTTGTTCTGCAACACAAATCCCCATAAAATGCTTAGACATTTATAACTTCAACCTGATACGTAAACACATGTAAGTTTGACATGTTTTAAAATATTTTGCTTTTAATATGTCCCAGGTTGTGTTTTGTTTACTTACATCAAACATGAAAACATTGCGATTGAACTTCGCTTCTAAGTTCTGACGTCTCCATCTTGATTAACATGTCTGTTGTGGGTTTTAATGGTCAGGCCTCAATGTTTGGCATAGCCTCCAATGGATACATTCTGCTAGTAATGAATGGGTGGTAAAGCTACACCTGCTGATTTTATGTAAACAGTAAATGAAAGACCAAATTTATTTGGTGACATGTAAACAGACAAGTCAGCTCTGGATTTAGGATTGACATCAGCAGCATACACAACAATTATTCTGCTCTTTTGTCAGCACGTGATGTTAAATTAAACATTAAATGTTTACACGATGGCTTGTGTTGTATTGCTATTGGCTGAGGGCAACTTTCAACACCCACAGAATGCAGAGTGAAGCCACAGACACTGGTCTTTATCATTTCTTCTCTTACGTCAACAGCAGGTCTTAAAAGTCTCAAAAGGCTTTAAACATTTAATATCAATATAGCTGCAAGTTTTAAACAAATTCAAAGTATGCGAAAAGTTCACAGAGTTTGTGTTTTTTGTAATCGGCAACAGCGTCATCTTGTTATCTGAAGGAAAACAGAGATCAGAACATCAAACCACCTGGATTAACATGCATGCATCACCTTACAAAAACAAAACAAAAATTAGAAAGCAATTTGAAAGGTACTTTGCTGCCAGCTTTGTTGCGTGAAGTTCTAAATTACACATGTTTCTCCTCTTTACAAGTTAATACAGCTTCTGAGGCTTTTAGTGAAGCACCAGACTTGGAAACTTGTTTTGATCAAAATATAAAACATTTTCACACAACCTTTTGTGGATTTTTAGGGACCTACTGAGGCTCTTGATTTCCCCTCTTTTATCATTTAAATATATTGAATTTTTGCTTATAGTTTTAGATACACAAATTACATAACATTTAATCCTAACAATAGGGAGTCTTAAAATATGCAGAAACATGCCTTTGTACTCAGATTGTGCCATAAATGATGGACTATCCTTGGGAGCAGATAATGCTTGTTGATCTAAACTGTTCCCACTTCATAGGGCGATGCAAACTAAAACTAAATTACTCTGAGTCAACAGGGAAAACTGGTGGTGGCAGTATCATGCCACGGGGATGCTTTTCTTCATTGGGGTCAGGGAGATTTGGGGAAGGGCTATCCTAGAAAAAAAAAAACTTTGACAGGTTGGAAAAAAACAAAAAATAGAGCAGATGTTTTCACAGTTCTGCTTAGTTTAGCTCAGTTTATTTCATAGAAGTAGTTTCCTACTTGTAGATAAAAGTATACAGTCCATTCAGTCCAATTATATGGACTTATTATAAAATCAATTATATACAGTGCGATAATTTGACCCAAGTTCCAAGACACCACAGAGTCAGCTGACATGCTTTGTCATATGGCAACATTTCACGAATGCTCTCAGAAATTCGCAGTTTTAAACAAATTATGAGTATAAGGCTTAAAAAGCAGCAGATTATTTTTTTTCTGTTTCTTTTTTAATATCCTAATTTAAGGCTTAAAAAAATATATATTTGTTATTGAAGGAAGTTAAAATGATGTTTCAAGTTTCGCTCAATCACTTGAAGCTGGCATTTTAAATAGACAGCTGAGAGACTGACTTCCAGTTTTCCAGACACACGCTGATTTCAGTCCATGAGACAGACGTGACAGGCAGCCACTGATTTAAATGGATAAAGAAGCAACAGACAGACATGAGAGCAGCTTGTCAAACAGACCATTAGACGAGTAGATAATCAGAGATGAGCCGACGACCTGCCAAACAATAGTGGCCGTTGTGTGATCTCTGCTGCATTCACATTCTCCTCTCACTGCTCTATTTAAATAACTTCGGGGTTTGTTTGTTTTGCACACACAACCAGGCCGCTTTGTTTCTGCTGTCTGCATTGTTTCTTTCTCTGTTGAATTGTTGCACAGCAAGCAGACCAAACAAACGCACCCACACTTGGCTGTGATTGAATTTGCAAACCATATATTTTCCTCTCTCTGTGTGTGGTGTGTTTCTTATTTTCTATTTATTCTGCATGTGTTAGGTGCAAAGTTTGTCTGAAGAAGACGTAGATGCTTACCTTAGCCAAGCCGTGTGTCTGAGACTGAAATCGCCTCTGGAGCTTCAGCAGATTGAGGTCGGTCACATACTCATTATCATTTGAAAAATAAAATAATCTTGTTTTTTTTCTCTATTGTTTGTTGTCACAAATTGTTTAGGGCTTCCAAAAAGACAATGTGTGCTTGAATTTACTGTAAACAAAGTCATCTTGATGTAAACACAACTTGGAAAATGTTTCCATTATTAGAAGGTTTGGAGGAAAGCAAAGAGGCTCATAAACTTTTGACTTTTCTAAAAAAAAAAAAAAATAGTAAACTGCATGGGTAGATTTATTTTAAACTATCAGATCATTGATAAAAACATTAATAGGTGTATTATGATGATGTAATTTTAAATTCTCCCTTGTTTTGTATTTTTTTAGTTAGTTTGTTCCCTTTAGAACCAATAAGGTCAAAGGTCCCAAACAACTAAATATGAGCAACTTCTTGTTTGTCTCACAAATTACAAGCAAAGACAACTTGACCTTATTCCAACAGCTGTTTGTTTTTGACCCCAAACAGTTTTTATTTTTTCACAGTGAAGCTCAACACCTTTGCTGACTTTACAAATATGGGGCCTTTCTTAAAAAAAAAAAGAGTAAAGAAAAGAAATTAACCAAACAGAAAGCCCAACTAGACAACGTCACATCCAAACAGCTGCAGAGAAAGTTACAGAAAGAAAGTTACAATAATGAAGCATGGTTGTGTCTTCCTGGACAAAGTCTGTTGTGTTGTTTTTTTATTTCATTCACCAGATTTTAAATTTCAGCTTAAATAATTCAAAAGAACGTTTTATGAAAATGCTGAAACTTTTAAGTATTTGCTCGTTAATGTATTTTATATAAAACTAAAGAAACAGTCTTTCTCTTCTACTGTATTTTGATCTACAACATATAGGTTGTAATTTTTTTAAATCAAACTCTCCAAAAAACACTTTAAAGGAGCCTTTTCTTTGTCTTCAATATAAACCTCTTGTGAGTTTCTGGATAGTCTTCTGAAACACTTTGCCACTAACAGACTATCTTACAAAGAAATCTATAGCAAACATGCATCTCATTCTTCTAAAGATCAGCTTGCTTCCTCTCTTGACTTTATACAGTAGGAACTTTTGAAAAAAACACACAAAAGATGTATTCTCTTTGGTCCCAGTTTATCCGGTGCAGACAAAACTCCTAGAAAGGGTCATTCTCCTGTTTTGTAATCTTAGAGCGCTTTCACACAAGAGCGGCACTTAAACCACACAACAGTATGTTTGCTCAGAGAGTCCATTTGGTTTGGACAGGTGTGAACCTCATTCAAACTCCAGTGCTAATAATACAAGCTAACCTTGGGTCCATGTTATAAAAAACAAAAGATTACAAGTAATTTTAACACTTTTTAGTTGGAGGAAATCTTAAAATGAGAGAAATGTAAATTTTTCCTTGAATAAAATATTAAAGATATTTAGGATATACTTCCTAGAAAATAAAGGGCCCATTTTCCATCACCATGTGTTCAGGATTTGCTCTAGCACCCATCCACAAATGCATTTCTCTATCCAAAATGAACATTGTGGAAAATTTAAATTCTCTAAACAGAAATCTACAGCTTAAAGGAGAGCTATTTTTAATTAAATCTAAAAAAAAAGTGCTATGGTTGCAAGGTGTTCAAACCACGTTTTATGATTGCGCACTGCCTCATAACTCAGTTTAATCTCCCCACTCTATAAGATTGATTACCTCAAGTCTTTAGGGAGCATAGCAGATACAACTGAGGGCAATTTCTTCCTGATCACATCAGCTCTAGATTTTTCCCTCTCTGACAAACCAACCACAGCCTTTCCTCCCTCATTTTCCATAGCTGAATTTATTTTTACAGCTTAATTACCTACCTATGTCAAGTAATTTGTAATTTTTGCAGCTAGTCTGTTCTCTACACAATAATTAGGGCTGAGAGTTGATTTTAATGTGACTGTCAGGAGATGCAGGAGGTGAAGAAGGACTTTGACTCCCTTTGCGATGTTTGATTTAAACACTCATTGAAATCTGACGATGTGACGTAAAGGAGTTTATAGAAAAATTGTGATTTATTAAAGGAGGGTTTTTTCCAAATTAAAACAGAGTAAGTTGTGTGTGTGCTAGAAGGAGGTAGATCTTAAGTGTAGGTAGGTTTTCCTTGCAGTATTCCTCCCCATGGGACTGTGATTTTGGTGTGTGTGACACGGAGGGTACGCTGGCGACAGTCGGCTGCCTGTCCTGGCTGACGCTCACCACATGGAGCTATTTACACCACACACACTCCACCCCACCGGACACACACAGACACATTTCACTCTTTGTCTCTGTCTTTTGTGTGTTCTCATGTTCTCTTACTCTAAGCATCTGACCACTTTCTCCTTTTTCTGTTTCTCTTCATGTTTCTTCCCATCTCTTTTTTTTCTCCCTCCCTCTCCATGTTAGTGTGTTTGTGTGCCCCTGTGGGCCTTTTGTGTCTCAGTTCAGTGATCCATTGTTTTCAGAAGATGAAGCTGTGTTTGACTGGAAGCAGGTGGCAGGCATGGCTGTGTGTGTGTACATGTAATCACTGTTATCAGGGCTGTTTGCCAGAGGATAGGTGAGAGCAGACGCACACACAGGCTGAACATCTGCCTGCTGTTGCTGACCGCTGTCCTTGTTTTCAGCTCTTAGTCTTTATTCTCTCCTCCAGTTTCCTTCTGTTATTCAAGAGCATCTATGTGGAGTACATATGAGCAGTGCCTGAAATGCAGGTGAAAGCTGTGGAAATGTCACTTGTTTGTAGAATTAGACAAACTTTATTCATCAGTATCCATTTACAGGGCTTTACAGAGGTATTTATTCCATATTTTCATTCAAGTGTTTAGGTTACATAGTGATATGTTTAACGAACAGGCAGGGTGAGTATTGCCTTTTTTCTAAAGCAACTTTAAGCCTTCTGGAGAGAGAAATCTGCCCTGAAGAAAGGCATAAGAAGTTTAACCAATCCTTGGTTAAAAAACATGGATGACGCATCACAAGCAAGAGACCCTAATCAGAGCTAAGGTTACAAAGTGCAAATACAAACTGCTGTTGTTGACAAAAAAACCCTTACAACCACTTGTAGTGCTAACTATGGAGGATGCATTGGAAAGAGGGACCTAAAAGCAAGACAAATGTTTAAGAAAATGCATTTGTGGATCTCTGCAGCTCCCCCAGAGTCAAGTTTGTTAGTTTAGCTGGTCCACAATGTCATTGGCAGGTTTTTAGGTGAACCGTAGTCTTTCCATTTTCAGATACTGAATTGAACAGAGCTTTGTGAGATCTTCAAACCTGCTTTAAACTTCATCCATCAATGAAGATGACATTTGAAGGCAAGTGGTACCATGGTCTATATCAAAGGGTTCTGAAAAACACAAGTTAGTTTTATCGAAAGATGAAATGATGAGATAAAACATCCATGCAGCATCATCTCTGTACAAGTGTGTAAAGTTTAGCATCACGTGTTGAGAGAGTACAGATGGTGAAGTCAAAATTCCATGACAAATATATAAAATGTATCTTATAGAAAAATATTTCTTTCAATTTAAAAGAAAGAAATTGAATTCGACTTGCATTAAATGGCAGAATGATGCTCTTCAGCGGACCTTGTTCCCATTAGCTGTTTCCTTTGAGGATTCTCCAGATTATTATAGTTTTAATGGTTTATGTATAAATCTCTCAGCCCTGACACTAACGCAGCTTTATTACTTTATTACAGTTTTCCTTACGATTTGAAATACCTTCATGATTGTATTTTCTGCACAGAAGTCAAATATATTCCCCTAAAGACGTGTTGTCTTGTGTTATCTCTCCACTTATCTTTGCCTGGTAATCCCAACTCTTTAGGAAGTAGGAAGACAGATAAATGGACAGATTTGTCTCCACTATCTGACAGTTAACAGGGTAAAGTAACAGTTAAGTGGGTGGTTTGAGTTGGATGTAATTACTGCTTTATGTGTAAGACTGAAGCAGATAAGGTTTGCTGTTGATGCTGCTGTGAGAGAGTTTCTACTGCAGGTTTTGACACTTCTGTGTGTTTTGAACACAGGCAAAGGAAAACCAAATATCGGTGCATAGATAGTTGTTAATTAAACTGCCAATTCAAATGGAAAACTTAGCATATTTAAGCGAAGAATATAAGCAATTGCTGGTAATATGAATTCTGCATACATACAGCATTTCTTAAAATGACACCATGTGTTTTTATCCTGTAAAATATAGAAATGGCTGTAGTTATAAATGGATCTGGTTGAGGGACATTCGTCTGTTTATCCTTAAGACATCAGAAAATTTTGATTCCAAATTACGGAAGAGCAGAATATTCTAGAAAATGTAAACAGGCCTGTTGCTGCAGCAGAAACATAATTATTTTATCTAACTAAAGAGGTAAAGAGAAGTTTATCTTGTGTATTAAAATGGTTTTTAGATGTTTCTGCTACTATTTCCTCAATAATTTTAGTGATCTCTTACCTGCTGTCCGTACCTACACCAGTCATTACAGCTGCCATAAGACACACTTTACCTTAAACTATGAAATTATTTTGTTTCACTTAGAAAAGAAAACCTTGCATAGTGAATTAAAACAGCTCGAGACAAAATAGGTTGTAAATAAACTCTAATTTTAATAACTTACTATATGCTTTATTTCAAATAAATGCAATATAAGTCGTTGAAAAATAGTATCTTTACAGTAAGTTTAATTACTGTACAAAATCAAACTAAGTAATCTAATTAGAATTTGATGAACAGTTTGTAAATGAAGGAAGATTAATTCATGAAAATCTTCAAACTTAAGCTACCCAAACATCAAATATCCTAAAAGCACCTCTGTTACATGCCATCAGGTTTCAGGATTTTATATTGGTTAACTGTTTTTGTGAAACAAATAAATAAAGGAGGCCGCTGTCCTGCAGGTTTTAGAGGTTTCCATGCTTCAGCAGAGCTGATTTCCATTGATAGATGATTAACAGGCTGTTTGCTGAACGTCAATCATCAGAATCTGATTGACTGATTCTGATGATGTTGATCCTGTTGATGTTTATGGGCTAAATCACAAGTTTATATTTGCGTCTGTGTAGTTATAAATCTTCCTAGGTACTTGGTGTGGAAATTCAGTCTGTGAGGACGCTGCTCCGTTGGGCATTAAAGCTAAAATGATACGATTTGGCTTGTAGGATGCTTCGCGCATAAACCAGGCTTAAAGCGGCCCTCACCAACATTAGTGTCTGATCACACAAATGCTCTTCTAAGAAAATAGTCAAAGAATTACCATAAACACTTCATACCTTCGCTCCAAATCTTTAACAAAATATTCTGAAGCTCTTAAAGCGGCAAAGGTTGGATAAACTCTTATTTGGCTGTAGTCGTTGAGAAGTTCAGAGTCTCATATTGTTCAGATAGCAGAAATTGAATCTGCTTCAAGAAGTTGTGAACCGTCCATCCAGACTGTTGTCGACTACCAGCAACACAATCAATACCGAGAGACCTGAACAGCTCTCTGAACCCTAACTTTACTTTCCCAGAAAATGACTCCACCACCAGAACACAGCTGATAGACAAACAAAAGACAAACAAGACAAACACTGAGGCCAACTCAGCCACGAAGTGATAATGCTTTATGAAGAGAAAAACACTAAATACCGTACCACACAGCCAGAAAACCACCGTCTTTCTACACCATCTGGTTTATGTAATCAGGGTGAAACACTTCTTAGGTGGTCTTTTGTTCATTAATTCGTCTTGAGCACAAAAAAGGCGTGAAGGATAAATTTGCCAGAGAAGATTACCCTACCCATTGTTTACTTCTTCTAGTTTCTTGTAATGTTGTTCATTATTCCTCGTTGTTTAGGGCAGATGGATTGTTTTTGCACTAGCGGTTATTCCACTGCATTCAGCGATATTTCGCCTTGATAGTAGAGCTATCCTCACTTTGTTAGCAGTGGGTTTTCAAACAAACACATTTCTGTTTTTGGTGCAAAAAAGGGAATTACTTGAAAACATATTGTGTGCTGGGCATCCAAGCATGACTTTGATAGCCTATGCTCTGTTCATCCTATTTTTTTGCTTCCTACCTCTACCATCTTTTTGTTAAACAAATAAAAAAAAGAAATGTTGTATCCCATATTATAAAAACAACAACTTTCTCCATCCTCAGCTGCCCTTCCTTTCCAGCCGAGCGGTGCAGCTGGGATCTCTCTATGTCCGAGGACTAAGCCACTTGCTGGGAGCTAACAATGCCAGCGGCTGCCCACTGCCCAGTGCTGCTCTGATGCCTTGGCACAGCTTCGACGGACAGCTGTTCCACTCCAAGTACCTGCTGGCACACAGCGGTGTGGAGAAAACTGAGCTGCTTGACAGTGATGTGAGTCCAATCAAGAGAAAGCACTTGGTTCATGCAAGACTTATAGAGAGGAAAAGTTGATTCCCACTGCGCTTAAAGACCAAGTTTCTGACTGTTTGCAATGTATGGGTTATGTTCAGTTGTGTTGGAAGTAGTTAGTTTGAATTCTAAAAAGTTCTGTCTTTCTCCCCAGATGTCTTGTCGTTCTCAGTTTATTCAGCTGAAAGAACAACTTTTAGAAACCTGCAGGAAGCGAGGCAGAGTCCTACAGTCTAGACCCAGAGTAACACAGAAACGCATTCAACCTTCACCTGGAGGGAGCTTCAGCGGCCCACACTCAGGTTAGTCATCAGACCGGCTGCTTATTTTTATGGAGGATTTTTCCTGCCGTAAATCAAGAGCACACAACGCATTCAAAACTTCATCTTTTTCTTAAATATAATCTTTTCTCCATCAAATCTTTGTTTCTGCTCTCAGATCGGACGCTTCTTGCACAGATATTTTCTCCTCTTTACGTCTTTCTCCTCTCTCATGAATCAGTCTCTGCTCAAGTCAGAGATATGCTAGCAAACCCGTCGGCTCTGCTTGTGGATTTTATTTTGCTCACTCTTAGACTCAGATGGTCGTCCAACAATCTTTCCCACCAATAGAGTGACAGCCTCAGAAAAGGTGCGCTTGTTTTCCTTTTCTGAGTTTGCCTGTTATTTCTTACCGATGACAAAATGGCTCTTGGTATAAAACCTAATAAAATAAGAAGCTGAAAAAGAAAGCAATTAGAAAAAAAAAGGTTTGTGAATGTATCCCTGACTTGAACAGAGACTGGTTTGGACCCTTTGATTAAAAATTATGAATTATTCTTGTTTTGCAATTTTTTTCCTCATTTTATAACAAAATTTGAAATGACACAATGGTTATTTTAAAAAGGTCAAATCTCCTGTAGTAAATTATTATTATTTATTTAATTTCCTCTTTAGGATACAATAAAGTACTTTTGAATTTGGATATGATTTATATTTAAACTATGTTTTGTTTTTGTTTTTTTCTGAAAAAGGTTGTGAAATGTTTGCGGCTCTAAGCAATTTTTATTTGCAGCACTGAATTTAAAAAAGGTTGCAGCCCCCCGGGCTCATAAAAGATAAAACCAAAAATTCAGTTTGTTAGAAAAAAAAGATGAATATTGCATAAGACTAATGAAGGAATATTTTCAAACAAAACCTCACTGAAAGCAATGCCAGTGTTCTTTACTGTGTGTGCATTTAACTTTAATCTGAGAGGTAGACTTCAGGTCAGTGAGCAACAGATTCAGTCCTTGATCTGCATCAGATGCCTCTGACGGTGTCTCTGGTGCAGAAAGTGTGCCACACATTTTTCCCTTCACTTAACTTTCCATTAATAGGAAAAGATACCGCACTCTGTGAATAACTCATCCTCCTGATTGAAGGACGGCTGACATGTCGGTAATCTTTCTCCATTAAAAATGTAACATGGCCATGCTATAGCATTTCTGCGTTCAAATCAAAATCATTGTTATGAAAAGTTTCATAGAATCACAACTTTATTAGCTGTAAGCCATAAAGATCAAATTTGTACACAATGTGTGATTATAGTATTTAACGTGATTAAATACTGCAAATCAACTCTTTGATTCCATTTAAGTTGATTAAAAATGCACCTGTATATCATGTAAAATAAAGCAACTTTTTGTTGTTTTTTTTTTAATTGTCGTTTTTTTCCATCTGCCTGATTCTGTCTTAAAAAGTATTTTAACAAATTATGAATCCAAAGATGATTAAACGAAGAAAAAAAGCAAAATCTTTTATTTTGTTGAATTTCATTTTTCAACATAGAAAATACTTAATGTCTTTCTTTTTTACATTTTATTATTGCTGAAGATGTTTTTTCCTGCTGTTTTTTGTCATGTGTTGGCATTTGAGTCTGAACTCTTTGGAAAAGACGTTTGATCTCGAAAACCTTCCTTGAGGGTCAGAAAGGAAAAAAAAAGAAAATGTTTTGACCCGATTTAAGAATTGTTCTGCTGTATTTAGGATCCTGTGGTGAAGATGCATGCCAGAAAACCTCAGCGTCCTCGTGCAGCGATGAGTTCCATTGTCGTCAAACCCATTTTCTCTTCCTGGTTTTACTGTTTCTTGTTGAGTAACTTTCTATTGCAAGAGGATAAACAAGCAAAGATATTTCAAAGAACAAGTGCTGTGAATGGCGTCAGTATTTTGGAGCAACTTTTCAGATTTAGCATCATCCAAAATAGATTTAGTCATAGCCTGAAGTTGAGTCTCTTAAGTTTTGTATCGAGGTTTTTAAAACTGAGATGCATGTTTTTGAAATTGTTTATGTTATTTATCAAAGGAATAAACAGAAAGTTTTACTTTTTTTTTACAAGTTGTACAGAAAAAAGTTTGATTCATGACCTACTAAACTAAAGAAGTAGGTTTATAACCTAAAGGTGGGCTTGGTGGAGATGAAGCAGAGCTGAAAAGTGGAGAAAATTGAAGATTAGAAAATAACTGTTTTATGCAACAAGCCCCCAGATAATCTGCCTGCAGGACATTTGAGTCATTGGCTGATCAGTTTACAAAACTATGAATTTATCTTGACAGATATGTGGCCTTTTACTTTTCTCTCTTTGACTTTAAGATCTACATTCTGTCAGTATTTGTTACTTTTCTGTCATTAGGAAAACTATTTAAAAGGTTTAATGCAAATAGAATTATTGAAAAACAGCTTGGAGTGACAAAAAAACATATTATCATGAGACTGTATTGCAATATATAAAAAATATACTTTTTTCTATGCTAATAGCTCATTATGTCTGCATAACAACATCTAGAAGGCTTTTTGAAGTGGGAAGAAAGTTTCTTTACAAAAAGGAAAAAAGTCAAAATTCATTGATTGGTTCAAGCTGTATTTATAGGAGCTTTTTGTTGTTTTTGTCTTTTTTTTAAACTATCTGACACTTGATCTATATTTGTAGTTCTTCAGGCCCCTTAACTGAACCACATTACCCAGAGGGCTGTGCTGTAATGAGGTCCATGTGTTCTGTGGTTGTAGTGCATAGTTCTGTTTGTGTGCAGACCCCTACACACAAACACACATGCAAACTTGTGCTGCTGTGCACGGTTTGGTGGAGGCTTGCTTTGTCAGTGCAACAGTAATAGCAGGTTTCTGTTTATAGGCTGGGAGACCTCTATTTTAAGACACACAACAAGACGAGCTGATTACAGACTCCTCACTTCTGTCTCTCCCGTCTCTATGCTCCCCTTCCCCTCAGCTGCTCCCCTCTCCTTCACACTTTATCTCTTTCTTCTTTCAGATTTTCTATTTTGTCTTCCCTTTTAAATGAGCAGCCTTGTAATTTTAATGAATGTGCACATTTTCCTAATGCGATTCCTTATATTCAGGTTCTGTGGTCAGCCTCTGTTATAATCTTTTATACCATGCAGATATTCTGTGTTGCAATCCAGCTACAGCTTATAAACCATAATATTTCAAACCTCTAAAACTTGCACTGCACCGTCTGCCTCTTGCCCAAGTCAACCCTTGTGGGTCTTACAAGGATGTTTCTGGTTTCATAGATGAAGGATATACACTCCTTATGTCTTAGAGTTTCATTTCTGTTGGACACAGACACCGATCATTACTACAGAACTCTGGGGAGATGAAGTGTGTGTGTGAG
This sequence comes from Jordanella pulchra, assembly GCA_034780135.1. NCBI lineage: Eukaryota > Metazoa > Chordata > Actinopteri > Cyprinodontiformes > Cyprinodontidae > Jordanella > Jordanella pulchra. The sequence goes on along the minus strand of JAUZNJ010088830.1, from coordinate 5,410 downwards.
AGAGTAGTGGTGGCGCTATGTGGTATCATTGAGAAGCCGGTTTGGTTTTTGTTTGGAACCGGGCCTGATGTTTAGTCTCCTCAGCAAATATCTCCTCTGCCTGTCTGCCCTCGCAATCACGCTCCAACAGCGAGTCCAGAATAGCTGCTCTCCCACGTCTTTTCGTTTTACTCTCAGTCCAGAAAGGAAAACAAACATTTATTCTGACTAATTTCACAGACTAGATAATATGACATGAGAGCAGTGACCTTCTTCTAATCGGTCACCTGATAGTGGCAACTTTTATCTATCTGTACATATTTTCTTTTCTTTAGAAGTTTTTTAAAGATGTAAAAATAATCCAAAAAAAAAAAAGTCAAATAAAATAATCTTGTGTGGTTGTGGCCTGACATGCCTTTCACTAGCAGTTGGCATCTGTTTGTGTGCTTTTTTTACTCATTTAACACTCAGACTTTATATTGTGGTCTGATTTAGTTTAGTAGACCACAAGTCTTTTTTGATAAAGTCTAAACTTGGACTTGGACATTTTTTCCCCCCTAGTTTGTAATTGACATAAAATGTCACACATCTGCCTTGTTTCCCACTGGAAAAACATCCTAGGGTCTTTTTCTTCATTCCAGAGTAATATTAAATATAAGTTAAATATGCAGCTCCCCAAAATGATTCATTTTTGTGGGGCTATTTGTTAGGTTTGTGTCATATTTTAGTAACTCCTTTACCTTTTCTTTTCTAAATAAGAGTTCAAAAAATGTGTATGCATTTCCATCTGTGCTCTGATGATCTTTAATACAATCTAGTCAGCTTATCAGTAAATCTCAGTATAGTTGCCCAGCAGAAAGGTCAGAGATTGGGTGCGGGGAAGTGTAAAGCAGATTTGGTTGTAACACATTATAGGAGCCTTTAAACATTTGACAGAGTTCTGTTCAGTGCATCATTTAAAATGGAAATAGTATAGGTCACTTGTAAACCTACAAAGACTTAAAAAGGAGAACTTCATTTTAGAGAAGCATCTAAGAGGCCTGTGAAAAATCTAGAGGACCTAGGTCTGAGAATCTGCTAAAGACACAGTGGTTAGTGTTGGTCTGGCTTTAATGGCAAAAGAAATGTAGTTGTTAAAATAAAGCAATAAAATCCATCTTTGCAGTTTGTCACAAAGCATTTAGGTGACACAGAAAACATTTGGTCAAATTAGACCAAAGTTGAACTTCCTGGCCTATGTTGGGTGGAAAATTCTGCAATCTACCTTTGCAGTAAAACATGGTGGTAGCACCATCATGCTGTGGGGAAAACAAAAGCATGTATCTTTTGTAGGTGTCAAATGATTGAAGAGCTCTTGATGCTTCTATGTTCTGCACCATTACAGTATCAGTGGCCTTTATCCGAATGGTGGCAAAGGAAAATGGTGACCTGTGGTCCTTTTTTTTGAGGAGGACGAGAAACCATTCTTGGTTTTTGTAGCAGTTTTGCTTGGATTAATGATTTAATTTTATAGTAAATAAAATGTTGCACAGCTTTTTTTGTCTCTGGGCCTTTCATTCTCAAATTGTAGGTACAGCTTCTCCTTCAACCATTGATGAAATACAAAGAATGTAACGAGACATGAGAGATTTTGCAAACTGCTCTACATCAGACTGAGATAAAAGTCTGAGATTCCCCCCTCGGCGTTTAAAGATGTAAATTAACACCAGGCTGAGTTTTACCTGAAGTGAAATCTGAAATTTAATAAGACAGATGAATTCATATGTTCCAATGAATGAAGGCATTTACAAATGAATCTGACAATTTTTGTGTTCCAAATTGGATGTTTCTCACCTTTTTGGGGGAATCGGTGAACTTTAATCTTTGACATCCTGGAGATTGCAATGATCAAGACAGAAGGGCTTTCTTAATGTCTTTATTGTGAAGTGTAAAGGGATATTAAAGTTCCAGCAAACCCACAGTTTAAAGTTCTTTATTGTTTTGTTTTGAAGTTTCCATTAGATGTTTTTCTCTCACCTGAAGGTTTCCTTCCAGGAGTTGATGGGGCTTGGAGAGGTGAGACAAAAAAGGACCTTCAACATGGACAAACATGGAGGGAGAGGGAAGAGGGCTGGAGAGAGCAGAACTATGAAAACCCAGAGAGAATGCAGTGGAGGGCAGGACACAGAGGAGGAGGTGAAAGGCTCCACTCATATTCTGACTCCTATGAAGGGCGACGACCCCTGACCAGAAACCGGCCTCCAAAACAGCCCAGAGGTAGACTGTATCCCAGCAGAGGGAGATACCAGCTGGCTCCCAGGTATGACCTGTGTGGCTGAAACATTTTGAACTTTCCCTTTTTTTCTTCTTTTTTTTACCGTTGTCTTCTTTTATCTCCTTTGCTCTCCTCTCAGATGGCACCATCCTCCTGCTCCCTGAATATAACTCAAGCCTGAAGAGAGAGGAACTAAGGATCAAAGAGGACTTTTAAAATGAAGAAGATAAAAAAGATGTGTTGAAAAGGAAAAGAGGATCAGATATCGCTGAACAAACTGATCAGTGAATGATCTGGCGGGAATGTTTGTCTAAAGGATGTAGTAGGAAGAGAAATGGAGTTTAAACAGGAAACAATGGTAGCGGTGCCATGGTATGCTTTAAAAGAGGTCTTGCAGCCTTTACCTTCTGATCAATTTATTTAGGACAAAAGTGTATAAAAAAGTAATGCTTTAGTAATTAGATTTATGGATTAACCCGGAGCTTTTGTCTGTCTGGTATTTTTGATGGAAAAAAGTGTGTTTATTGAGAGGTATATTCCTTTCTAAGGTAATGCCCTTTAATAGAAAAAAAATATACACTGGTTTCAAATATGAAATAAAATGTTTATGTTTTTTAATAAACTATTTAGTAACTTAATTTAATAACCTTTTTAATAAACAGAGACATAATTTGTGCATACTCATTTTTATTCTGTTACTGGTAATAAACAACTTAATGTTATATTTTATTCATTGGTGCGTTTAATTATGTCTATTCAGCACACTATCCTACACCATCCTGTTTTACCACTATAGTAAAACATGGTGTTGGCAGCAACATGCTTTGGGGAGTCTTTTCTCCAGCAGGGACAGGGAAGCTGGTCAGAGTCGATGGAAAGAGGAATGGAGCTATAACAGGGCAATCCTGCAACGAATGTTGGATGCGGTTGAAGACTTTAGACTGAGGTCAACGTTTATAATCCATATTGACAAAAATCCTAAACTTAGAGCCAGATCTACGATGTGGTGTGTTAAGATAAAAGCACCGGCCTGTTCAAAGTCCAGAATTTAATCCAATTGAAAATCAACCAGACCTAAAAATGACTGACCACACATTCTGACCGTCCAGTTTAACTGAGACTGAGCTTCTGGAGAAAACATTCAAACTTAGCATATTGACTCAGGGAGGCTTTTTTTTAATTATTTTATATAGTTAAAAAAAGGAATATCTGCATTATTCTTTCACTTCACTGTTCAGCAAAATCCACTCAAAAATAGATTAAAGTTTTTTTTTAACGATTCAAAATTGGTAAAGGTTTAAGGCTGTAAATATTAAGTCCAAATAGTTTCTGCTCAGTGGAAACAGATTCAGGGAAAATCTTCCAGCTAAAGTGCTTTTTCATTTCTTTGTGTGAGCATGTTTGTTTGTGTTTGTGCATGTGGCTGTAAGCAGATTAGAGAGGAAATGTGAGAGTGATTTACTTAACAAATGGAGGGAGGTCAAACCGTTGAGTGATGGTGGTCCTAACAGAACTAAAGTACAGCAGACTGGCATTACTTCAGAGTGAATGACCTCAGCAAAGCAATATTGATCCTGAGGAAGTTTGTGTCATAAATGTGCTGAGAAAAATAAGGCACCTTTGATAAGAACTCTTTCTGTGCATAGAAAAGAAAAAAATAGATTCATAACCAATCTGTCAGAGAAGTGTTAGTAAGAGTCATTGTTTCTAAAAAAAAAAACTCTGATTTAAATGCAGTTTGAAAAGAATCTGGGCTATAGTTGTGGAGAAAGCTATTAGCTAGGAAAATTCAGTTTAGTTCAGTTTAGTTCAGTTTATTAGGAATCCTTCATTTATTCATGCCAGCTAATTTGTGAATCCAACTTATTCATTACTTAATAAACTGATTTGAATTAAGATCGTGTGGGTTAGTGGATCACAGATCCACAAATTCATAGGTGACTATTAATGTTTTAAATGTGTTCTTTTTAAATTATTTTTTTAAGGCCTGACTTAGGTGGCTCCATAAAAACAAAAAAATGCATTTGGATGTGCAGGTACAAAATGTTCATGTAAGAACTGAAATGGAGGATGATTTAGTGACTGCAGTGCAATCAGAATACTCATGCCCCTTTATCTGTTTGCACTTTGTAACATAACAGGTTCACAGGTTTTATGTAATATAACAACACAAGGTATTGGATAAAAAAGAAGTGCAAGTAATATGATGCACTAAAACCTTTTACAATTTTAAACCCTTTTGTCGATAATCTCGTAAAAGGGCTTAAGTCTTTTTAATATCTATTATGGTTTTGTGGAGGCAGTACAGTGTTTTGTGTATTTGCTCTAGTTTTACTTGAGTTATTAGGATTCAGGGGCCTGAAACCTTAACAGTGAGTCACTGATTTACTCATAAAACCTTTTTAATGAGATGAAACCACACAGTCCACTCCCTGCCTTTCTTCTCGGGCCAGTGGCAGCAGAATAATCAACAGAGCATGTGGGTGTTGTGGGGTTTGTACTGTGGTGAGGGCAGCGGGTGTGGCTGTATGTGTGAGGACGAGGCACCTGGGTGGGGCACACTCATGCATTCTAGACAATTGCAAAAGAAAGAGAGAATTTTTTCGTAATGAGAACGAAAAGAAGGAAGGAAGATAAGGAAATGAGGTTTGTGTAAAAATATAGGAACCGAGGAGACAGGTGAATGTCTGATGGAGAACACAGAGGAGGAGATAAGATAAAGCTGTAAGCTTAGAGAGCTTGGGAGTCTAAGAGATCGGTTTCCTGTATGTGTGGTGGAGGTCCAGGCAGGCACTGTCCCACCAGCAGCAGTGAAACCAACAGACTTTCTCCAAAGACTGGCTTGAGGCCTCCTTCTGCTAAAATATCCCTCTGTTTCTCCCTTTTATCTTGACAGTTAATAACTCTAAAGTTGATCAGTGTAACATGTCAGAAAGGCTTTATTATTGTGTTAACATTTTGCAAAGTACTGGCTCAAAAACTAAGAGTAAATTTGTTTTTGCTGACAAAAAGGACAGGCCACAAGGAGCTTGACCCAACTGTTGCACGAAAGGCATGTTTCTCTGATCAGATGATTTAACTTCCACTAGTTCTGCTATCGTCCAAAGCAGAGTGAAACAATGCACTACATAAACAATCACAATCAATGCACTGTAATTGCTTAAATATATATATATA
>JAUZNJ010088819.1:0-22787 GCA_034780135.1 Jordanella pulchra | reverse complement strand
AGCCGACCAATAGAAATGCATCTCCACTCCTCACTCCAGAGGAAAACTCATCCCCACGAATGAAGAGAATGTGATCTGGAAAAAGCAACCTGAAAATAAGAAAAATTGGTAAAGCTGAATCCCAATATCCCATTTGGTAATCCCAATTGATTTCTTGGCTGGATATCAGGTTGTAAGACTTTATATTTTGCAGCGCACCATCGTGCAGCAGGGATGGTTTTCCTCAGAAGGTAGAAGGCGGCCGGTCAGAGCAGAAACTGAAAACCTGGCGCCTCCCAGCGGGACTCTGAACGTCCACAGAGCTACAGCCTGCAGATCGAAGCTCACAGAAGATGTCCGTCTAAATCAGCAGTAGGAACTAATACAGGCAAACTGGACTTTTCAGAACAAAAACTGACCGACAGAACCGCCAGGTTCAGCTTTCAGTCCGAGATACAGAACGGTTCCAGCAGCGTCTTTAGAAACTTACACTTTATCCTCCAGGTCTTCAGCCATTTGGAGAATTTCAAACAGAAGAACAATTTTCCCAGAATGCTCCATGATTCTGGCATCATCTTCAGAAAGCAGATGTTTGTACCAGACCTGAGCCGGATGCTGAGGACCCGAGCTGCCGGCTGCTTCCTGTCCTGCAGAGAACATCAGAAGAAAGAACATCTGAGCTGCTGACTTTCAACGCCTCAGCATCCAGACACACAGACGCCTGCTGCTGTAATACCTCCCACCAGTGGGGCGGTTAGTGGTTCATCTGTGGACATGGTTCTGGTTCCGTTCTCAGTCACTTCTTTCCCTTCGTTCTCTTTCTTCTGGAAATGTCTCTGCTGTTGGATAAACCAGACGAGTTAGTGGAGATGAATCTTCAGACTAGCGAGGCGCTGATGTGGTTCTTCTACCTTCCCGGCGTGTTTACTGAAGCTGCTGAGGTGGAGACACCATGGATGACACCAAATTCTGCCCAGAACCTGAAAATCCTTGAACAGGTTGGCGCTGGTTTTGGTTTTGCTGCTCACTGAGTCTTCAGCTGGAGATATATATAAAAAAAAGCTGCTATGTTTCTGTTCCAGTGATTCTGGGAAAACATCTGATCATAATTCAAATCAGGAGACTAAATCTGTCAGGCAGGGTGAGGACGACTAAACCGCTCTGTCTGTGATCCAATGTGTTTATTTACCCGCAAACATGTGCTTAGACACCATGTGGTCGAGGTAGTAGCGGTACAGCTTATGCTGAAGGGGGGAGATCCTCACTAGCAGCACGTACTCATGTTTAGGAGGCAGAAACTGAGTCAGCTCCGAGTAATCTCTCCTCTGGGAATAAAAAGAACAAATAACTCAGGAATTTTGGAATGTCAACAAACATGCAGCAAGCCGCCGTTCCTCCTGTTCCCACCTGAACACATCCGGCCAGAACGGCGTGGAGAACATGGGCACGCTTCTTCATGATGCGGACGTCTCTGGGGGTGGAGTCGGCGCACTGGCCGTTCTGGATGGGGTTGATGAAGCGGTTCCTGAACTCGTTTAAGGAGCCCAGGAGATTTTTCTTGATGAAGTTCACCATGCAGTGATCTGTAGGGAGAAAAAAGGTCAAACATAAGCTGCAGAAAGGAAAAACAACCAGGCTCCATCCTTTCATCCTTCTCTCCTTGATGCCATTGTTCACTTTTACATCGACGGCAGCTTCCAACCAAGTTTCTTCTCCCTAGACTCACTTTCTCGGCCTCCTGTAGGTTGGAGGTTTAGGACACTGATGCTCTCTGGCTGTTTCTGCTATCATCAATAGAAGGCATTTCTTGTCTGTACAAGTTAATATGTTCATATACACTTCATAGCTGTTGGCTCTTATTTTACTCACAACATTTAAAAAAAATTAAGAATGAAAAACAGCAAAGTTCTTCTCTAAAGCTCCCTTTGGTTTTTTTCAGTTTTTCATTCCTGGACTGCATTGTTTTAAATTTCTATTTACAAAATGTATTATTTGCTTGAAACAATAATGGAACAAAGTCCACTCCATATATTACATTTAAAATAAAAAAAAACTAAACTGTCATCTCAACTGTAAAAAATCTAATCAGCTTATTTCAAGGACAAAAAGCCTCATCATCTTAATCATCTTAATCTGTTCAAATCGGATTAGATGTTCACGGCGGGAATAGAGCAAGATTGGTGCACCTCTAAGAATATCAGGGCTTCTTATCATTTCTAAGATTTTTTTAACTAAAAGGATAGATTTTGGGTTTTAGGACCTGAAAAGAAAAAAGTAATAGTTACAGACCAATTGTTTGATGGAGGACTAATAAAATCCTTCCAACAATCGCAAGACGAATTCGATTTAGACTCAGGATTTTACAGATGGCAGAAAACATAAAATCTTGGTCAGAATGAGATCTCCTGGTGATTTGATTTAGTCAAAGCGAAGTAAAAGTAGCATCAAATGTAAAAAAAAAAACATTTGATAATTTCCTGGATGTGAAGCAGAAATGGGAGTTGGAGGCAAAAACAATGATAGCAAGGTAAGAGTTGGAGGAGGCGTGTTAAAGGGGTCTCAAACTGGAAGGAAGTTCCACTGGAATAATTAAGATGATATTTTTATTACATTAGTCAGATCATTTAGAAGTGACTAAACTAAAACTTGGTTCATGATTCACTCAAATCATGTTAGAACTTGATTTGTCACTTCATCCAAAACATCACATCCTGGGTTTGTCGCCTTTGGGTGAACCAGGATACAGACAGTTAAAATACTCCAGATGTGTTGCAATGAAAATGATCACATGAACCTCGTGCGATGCGATGCATGCGATCAGTGGTGGTTAAAAAGAACGTCTGCATCATGAAAATTTAATGCAAAACTTCATTGGAGAATAAGAAATGTTCACAGACCTTTGGGCTCATTTATTTATCTAACGTCACACATTTGATTTTTGAAATGTGACTAAACTTTGTAGAAAGTCCAAACTATGTTATCCAGATGGAAAATTGGTTTTTGAAAGCACTACTTTTAAAGTCGTTTTTGTTCTTATTCTGCTTTGGACGGGTTGCATTTTAAAAGGACAAAAATCATTTTGCTCAAATTAAGGGCAAATAAACTTTTTTAAATCAATAACTGAGTAACTGTTTTATGGTAATTAAACAATACTGTTTAATCCTGTCAAACCTGAAAAGAGCTCAGCATTCAGTAAGAGGACTGGACTGCATGGGACTGGGTTGAACTTGGAGTCACACCTAGACAATCAATTGGGAAAGAAGTGTCCAGAGAAACGTGATGCAAACATCCTCTGAGCGAACCGATGCTCACCAAGCAGAACCAATGAAAGAGGGAATCAGGAAGGAGAAATTGAACCGTTTCAGTTCAAGTATCTTAAATTCACCACCGATCTGCTAAAGATCCGTTCATTAGTCTGGGTTTGCTCCAGAACCTGATGTCCAGCTGCTGAATCTACCGAAATCCAAACACGGCATGAAATAACAGGGAGGGTGGATCAGATGGATGCTCTGAAACTAAACCTCTGATGGTTTCAGCGTCCGTCCTCCGTAGAATGAGATCAAAGTTTGACCCGGCAGCTGTCGGACACCTACACTCAACCAGGTTGTTCTGCAGCGGCGTGCCCGTTAGAACCACTCTTCTCCGGGTTTTGATGGCGTTCATAGTCTGGGAGATCTTCGAGGTTTCATTTCGAAGGACGTGACCCTCGTCACAGATGACAAAGTCCGGACCTGAGAGGAAAGACGACAACGGATGAGAAAATAGAAGACAGAACCAGAGGGATCAGATCACGGTTCCTGAACCTGGATCCACTAAGATGCTCTTCAGCTCCTCTTCCTGGACTTGAGCGTTCTGAGACAGCAGGCGGTACATCTCATAGCCCATGATCATAACTCCTCCCTCCCTCTGCCACCTCTGCAGGGCGCTGAGTCGCTGCAGATGATCCTTCACCGTGGCCAGCTCTGAAACCTGAAAGACACCCTTCAGCTCGCATCATCCCGACACGTGGAAATATTCCGACTCGGCTCGCCGTCTCACCGTACCCGGACTTTATCCTCCCCCAGGTTGTGCTGCCATTTCTTGAACTCGCTGACCCAGTTGAGGATGGTATTAAGCGGACAAACCACCAGGGCGGTTCTGAAGGTCAGCTTTGATGAGAGCAGCACCGTGTGAAGGAACGCCACCACCTGGGGAACACGACAGGCAGCGAAGCAGGAAGCTGAGCAGGAAGTCCTGATGAGCTGAGAGTCGTTCTGATCCCTGTTCCCTACCTGCAGAGTCTTTCCCAAACCCATGCAGTGTGCCAGGATACATCCCGATCCGGGGGAGGAGTTAGCCTTCTCCACAGACTCACAGCAACTGTCCCATATGAACTTCACACCTAGGAGTGGAGACAGCGTCAGGTCGCGCCTCACTGCAATAAATCAGAACACCGGCAGCGACCTCCAGTTCCTGAGCGCCACTAAAACCGCTTTGAGCTGTTCACACTGAACAGTTTCAGACACCAACTAACGGTCGGCGACGAGAACGATGCGTCACAAGCTACTTGGATGAACAGAGCAGGAAGCTTTCTGTCAGTTTGCTTTAAAATATCTCTGTGCAACTTTAGCCACTAGAGACGCTCTACCTGCAACTTCCAGGTTTAGCTCCACAGGAAGCTGCTAGCAGCACTGCCCTGCGGCTAAATTAAACGGTCCCTTTAGGGATCCTCTTCCAGACCAGTTTGGACCAGAAGCCTTGGAGTTCCTGGTAAAGATGAGAAAGACTCAATGAAAAAACAAAAACAAGAGAAAATCACTCATCCAAGAGCAGCAAAGCCTGCAAGTCAATGACAGAAGCTTTACACCAGTCATGAGTTGTAGATTGTGGCTATAGAAATAAACTGAAATGAATTGAAAGGTTCAACCCAGAAATATGTCAGATCACCGACGGCTCAGAGCTAACAAGATAACTGTTAGCTTAGTTAGCTTTTGTGCTTTAGCTCAGACAGATGTAAAGAGGCGCTCTGGGTCACATGACCCATTCAAAGACGATGGGACCCCTGATGTTACAGAGGGTTTATATGAAAAGCAGCACATCGACAGGCAACAGAAGATGAAGCTGAAAACTGGTTTGATATATCTCACATTCAAGTTATGGTTGGGATTGTTGGAACATGATGGCTACATCTTTTTTTAATTTCTACCTCCTATTTTTCTTTTTTTTTCTGCAAATTCTTTCCCCATAGAAATGAATAGGATTCTGGAAAAAATTCTGCTAAAACTTCTGCTACTTTGCCCTTTAACTACTTCCACATAATGTAAGCTAGAAACACCATTAAAGCTTTGTAACGTCTCCGCGACCTTCTGCTATTACTACGTTTGCTATATTTTACAGTTTTGCTTCAGTGAAGCTTCAAACTTTTTTCAACAGATTTTTGGATTCTATAATGGAAGTCAATGACAGATGCTTGTGCTGCTAGAGTGGCACAAGCAATATAAAGTAGATTTGAGCAGAAATTTTCCGATTCAAGCTTCAAACCAGCTGCTTAGTTTCTATGGCAAAAATGGCAGTATCAGCCTGAGGGAATCACTTTTTGGCCTCTTAAACCAAAACATAGGAACGGTAAATGATACAGCCATGATCTTTTCTGGAAATCATTTTAACCTCAAAACTAAGTTCTAGTTTGGACTGCTGGACATTTTATGTGGCATCATGAATTTATGGTAGTTTTGCTCAAACGAGAATATTCATCAGGCACAGCTTGGACAGCCCAGCTGCAGGTCTTCTGACGCTCTCCACAACCTCATCCAGTCATGTTAGACCTATGGTCTGTTTACGCTCCAAGAGGAAAAGCAGATAAGACTGAAGCCTGCCGTTACATCTCGAAGTCTTTCAGATAACTTGCTCAATAATTAGCGAGGTTGACGATAAGAACGGCGTTGTTCTTTAAGAACAGGCTACCACACGACCTGATCGACCACGATCTGTTTGATCTACTGTGAGTCTTTGGTGGCTGTAATAAGTGGCAAAGTTATATCATACTTATATATATATACTTTTATATTACCTGCTGCTTTGCTCCTGTTATAACTAAATTCCCTCCTTGTAGGTAAACAAAGGAATTTCTATTCCAACTCATTGCTGCATTCGGGTATTTTGGTTTTTTTGTTTTCATTAAAATGAACAGAACCCGAAGCTTTGAATTTATCCGCCCCTAATGATTCTTATTGAGTTGAACAGAATAAAATAACTCTTATAAACTAAGAGTGACTGACCGTCCACCTGGTGAGGCTTCAGGTTCGTCACCAGGTTCCTGTGGACCTGAACCAGCGGCACCTTGGTCTCCTCATCCTGGTCCAGGACCAGCTTGGTGGTGACGGGACAGTCCACCTGAGACAGCTCGTCTGGGATCACTATTATCTAAACAAGAACAAAGAATCCACAGACTGATGTTTTCCAGCCCTCAGGTTTATCCACGATGCTGTACCTCTCTCCAGTCCTCCATCTGTTGCACTCTGTCAGCCAGGCGCCTTCGTCTCTCCTCCTCCTCTCTGAGGGCCTCCTGGGTTTCAGCGCGGAGGTTCTCATCCTCGATGATTCTGCGGATCTTTTTGCGTCCTTTAGGGGTGACTCTACTTTCACTCATCTCCTCGTTCGGATTCTCTTTGTCGCTCTGCTTGAATCAAAGAACAAAAAGTAAAATAGGAGACACAGAAGACCAGGATCCTGCTTATTTCCCCCAAACTGAAGACTGAAGCTGCAACCTCTTCAATGCTGGAGTCAGACAACAGAATGCAGATTGGTTGATTCTTTGGTTCCAAAATAAAACCTAATTCCTCATCTTCTGCTTCAGATCTGGAGGAAAATAAAACAAAGAATTAGGGGGAATAATAAATAAGAAATCCACACAAAACATCCTTAAAATTATCCTATTTTCAATTCATTTGAACAAGGAAATAAGATGATCTGCAAATAAAATTATATTTTTTGTCCTTGAAATAAGATAATTCTATACATTTTATAATTTTTATTTTAAAGAAAAGCATCTTATTCCTCAGGAAAATTATTACCTGCTGAAATCGAGGGTAAATACTGTTTTTTTTTTCAATAACCCTCTAATTTGTTCATCATCGTGTTCTCAGCTTCAGAGGTTTAATTGATGCACTGATTCAAAAGTGTTTACATTTCTAAAAAAAAAATCAGAGAAAAAGGCCAGTTTTTAATTAGCTTGATTTCAGAGCACAGCTGGAGCTGAAGAGACGGACTCAGTCCGGTTAGATGTGCCAACAGACCAGCTCAGCCACAAACGGACATTTATCATCATCATCATCATCATCATCATCCTCATCATGGACGTCAGGTTCACAATAAACCATCCGAGAGGTTTTCTTTAAAACAAGTTGGATTTTATTTTGGGTTTCCTCAGACGGGCTCGGAGATAAACTTTCACTAAAAATAAGTAAAGTTCTTTAAAATACGTTCATTAGCCTTTAATTTTAGCAGGTGAATAAGATGATCTAACAGTAGAATGACGACTTCTACCCTTAAAATAATCATTTATTATACACTTGAAAGGAATTAAAGGATATTTTTTTCTTTTTTTTTTAAACAAAAATCACCTGACTCCACTGATGAATTGTCTCATCTGCTCAAATCAAGGGAAAATTATCAAATTTCAATTAAAAAAATGACTTTCTTGTTTCAGTTTTTGCTGCGCCTGGTTTACTGGACAGAACCACCATCATTAACCTACCAACATATTTTACAGCTTTCCTGGTTCAAACGGTTTTATAACTGCAGTCGGACTGGTTCCCCATCCAATCAGCTCAAAGCCAAACTTTGATCCATGTTTTGAATTATTGTCCTGTGTGAACAGCAAGGAGGTCCATCAGGGTCTCTGTTCACAGCGAAGCTCGTTACATCAAGCTGCACTGAGGAGCAACCATACTGAAAATGGCTTCAGAGAAAACCGACAGCTGCCGGGTCAACTGAGAAAACCGTCAGCCATGTTTGCTTAAAACAAACTGATAAAACACGACGGAAAATCTCAGAGATCTTCAGGTTCACCTCAGAACAGCCGCTTGGTGTTGAACAGGACGACCATCCCAAGCAGAGCTTTAAACTGTGTGACTGTCAGTTTTATTCGACTGTTATTACCCTGAACCGGGACCAGAGTAACACGTTTGAACACATGCGGAAAGAAAATAAGATCCTAAAATCTGAAGCTCAGATCTACTGAAACCTTATAGACTAAAACTCACAGTAAAAACTGAGCCTAAAACAAGTTAAAATGTCTTTAAAAAAATCAGTTTCCATTAATTTGAGCATGAAAATACGATGATCTGCGAATGGGAGGATTTTTATCCTTAAAATCATATAATTATGCTCTTAATTATTTTTATTCTTATTCTACTGAAAAATTGCTTTACCAGCTTAAATTAAGAGAAAATCCACTTCAAGAAAAAAATATATTTATTTTTCTAAAGCACAAAAATTGAACTATTTTGTTTATTAAAATAGATTTATTTTCTCTTGATTTCACCAGATAACCGGGACAGTTTACCAACAAAAGGTTTTAATGTTAAAATAAGAAAAACTTCAAGAGCATCAGATCTAATTATCGTATTTTAAAGGACAAAAATACTCATTCCAAATTGCAGATTGTTTTCTTTATGCTATGATCGTTTTTTTTAATGTATATACATCTCAGTAGATGACTGAAATTACACCTGAAGTTAATTTTTAAGAACTAAATCTTCTTTGAAATCATCTGATGTTTTAAACCTGCAATCGAGCGTCTGAAACGTGTTTCTAAAAGGTTTGAAAGAAGGAAATATTCCAGCGCAGGAAGAAGTGTTTTTTTTTTTGGCCGTTTTTGCACATATTATTAAAGATGAAAACAATCTGTGTCCCTCGGTGGTGAATAAAAGGAAGGTACCTCTGGAGCCCTTCGTCAGCAGCCTCTTCCTCAGACTCACTCAGCTCCTCGCTCATCTCCATCCCTCCACTACCTTCACTACAAGTTTCACTCCCAGCTTGAAAGGAGATAAAAGCTAAACATTAGAACAGAGTCTGGCTTTCCTCCTCCTCCTCCTCCAGCTGGTGGTGTCACACGTTTGCTTACAAAACAGATGTGTCCTCCTGGTTCTCCTAATCTTCTGTGTCCCTACTCCCCCCTCAGGCTGTGACTTGTCACTTGAAGCTCCCTCATCTATTGTGAGTTTGTGGCGGAGCAGATGGTGCCTGGACTTAGGCTCCTCAAGTTTGCCGTCTGAGGACTCTGAAACCAGGCGTTCTCCTGCAGCAGAGATACGTTCTCAGTGACATCGACCCATTCAGAGCCCAGGCTGGCAGCAAGGACTTTGAGTCCAGCTGAAATGAGATGGATTTCTTCTTACAAAAAGCTGATTGACTCACCGTCTTCATTCGTTGGATTCTCCTCAGAGCCTTGGCTGGGTTCTCCTTCGCTCTCTGACTCAAACGGATCCTCCTGAGTTTCTCCTTCAGAAGAAATGTCCTCATCCGAAGAGAGCTTGGCTCTAATTTGGGCCAATAGCAATTTCTTAGCGATTCTTTTAAAAGTAAAACACAAGGAAAAGAGGCGCCTGTAGTTTACTTTAGAATTATTTCAATCATTTCTAACAAATTTAACAGCAGCTGTTTATAACGAAGGTGCAACATGAACAGAAAAAGAGGAAAACTATTCATCTCGCTTTCATGTCAATAATTAAAACAGACTAAATGCATCAGTTTTAAATAACGGAGATCTAAACTGATGTCTATGAAGTGATAAAAATAGGAAGTAAGGCAACCGAAATAGAAAAATCAGGGATAAACTGGAGCCACAAACATTTTAAAAGTAAATATTTATTACAACAATTAATATTAACAGACAAAACTTTAAGAATAAACAAAATTATTTTGCCTTTTCTGTGCTTTTCAGCAAAACTGAAGATAAGAAAGTCTTTTTCATGCTTGTAACAGTTGTTTTCCAGGAGAAAAGTCAAGGATTTTTCAATCAATCCACTTCTTGAGCTTTTGGGAGCTGCTGTGATGTTCATCTCCGACTAAAGGGGAAGACCACTTCACACCAAACGTTACGTTTAAAATAACAAAATAATAATGATAAAAGAAGGCACAAAACAGCATAACAGATCAGTTCATTCTGAAAATGTTTGTAGAATAAAACACTTTCTCATCTCTTTCTAACTCTGATGGGAATTAAAACTTAATAAAAATTGAACAATAAATATAGCTGGTTTACAAATGTAGAAAGCGCTTGGTTCTGGTACCAGAACCATCAGAAGTATGTACAGCTACAAAACAGTATGTACAGGAACAGCAGCGACTGCCGGCTCGCTGTTTTCTGAGACCGACTCTGCTCGAGTTTATCACGAGAAAGTTTGTCTTTTTAATGCTGCTTGCTCCCATTTTTTCTTTGTCCACAATACTTGAAAATGATTAGGATGGGTGAATACAGTACAGTAGTTACAGCAGAGGTCAAAGACGAGCACCTTTAGTGTCGACTGAAACAAAAAACACCATCTAAACAGGAAGGAGCGTCAGAGACGACTGTGATTCTACAAAATTCAAAAAATAACCACAAACAAAATTCACTTTACATTTCTGCTGACCATTTTCATCACTACCACTACAGCTAAAACAGACTAGAGCTTTAGGGGAGGTAGGGGGGGGGCGATAGGAGCCTAATGTCCCAGATTAAGCGACTGTTTCCTAACAGCATTGCTTTCACTGCTGTGCTGTCAGAAATTCCAACCTGGAAAAAAAACACGGAAAAACAAACATGTTTGTCGTTAAAGGCATGATGGAAATGCTTCACATTTTTTCTTTTTTAAAGTCGTGTTTCACAGCCCACTCTCAATTCCCAGATATATACAAAGTTGCCGCTAAATTCGGAAGAAAAGAAAGCCTTCATCTGCGTAACTGCAGGAAACATTGGTTTTTCCAGTTAAGCAGAATTGAGGTCCTCAGATTTTAGAATGAGATTATAAAGGTTGTGAGTGATTTTAATGGTCAGCAGAAATGTATACTCTGTGTATAGAAAGTGGTTGCAAAACATGAGAAAACACCAAACCACCAAAGAGTCAGAACATCGTGGAAACGACCAAAAAAACGGACTAATAATGAGATGAAGTGAGGATGAAAAACAAAGACAGATTTCTGAAATAAAATATGACAACTTGTTTAGGAGGTCTGGGATCAGCTCTACATCACAAAAACGAATTAAGTTTAACAAAAAATATATCACGTTCCATCTGGTTCTAGCTCCGTTGGTTTTTATGCGAGGAGTCACGACACAACGAGCACCGAGGTTGTTCCAGAAACTTCCCCCAGCAGCAGCTTGAGTTACCATCGGATGGAAATCCTGACTGATGCTGCTCTTATAGTAAAAGTATGGAGGCTGCCGCTGTTAATAGCAGCTAAAAACAACAGATTTAAGATTTCTTCTCAATCTTGTGGTTTTATTCATGACTTTACATTGCATAGATATTTCATTTAAAATTCCTCTTATAATCATCTAGAATTATTTTTCTTAAGATTGCATTAAAATAAATCACATTGTATAGGTGCTTAATCATAACTTTAATATAAGGGGAAAAGAAAAGGGCTCACACCAGAGTCTGGGGAGATCAACTGGTGTTAAAAATCCTAAAATGAGCAGAACTAAACCAGCTACAGCTAGCAGACGCTCTGGTTACACCTCAGAACCAGCTCTGTCCTGATTGGTCAGAGCTTTCTTTAGGAGGAGAAATAAAAGCATACGAGGACAGAAGCAGGTGATAAACATTTACGCTGCTCTTTAAACTGCTTCTGGATTATTCTTTTTTTTCATGCTTCATGATGAGCCTCAGAGCTAAAGCAGGATGTTTTTAATCACTTCATAAAAACAGCCTCAAGCTTTTGCTTTTTCTGAGCTCCCATTGAGAACCCCACAAGTAAATCTGCTGGAGTTCATTTCAACTGAAGAAGCTGAAGGAGCCAATGCTTCCTGTCCAATATGGCCACCGAGCTACTAGAATGTAGTTGACGTTGTCGGTTTTCTGTCGTATGTTCTGACATTAAACCAGGCGTGCCCAGTTTGTCCTCAAGGGTTGCTGTCCTGCAGGGTTTAGAGGTTTTTCTACTTCAGCACAGCTGACTTCCAACTGACAGCTGATAAACAGACTTTTGCTGAACTGCTATCAGAATCAGCTGTGCTGACAAACATCTAAAACCTGCGGGACATCGGCCCTCAAGGGCCAATTTTGGGCATGCCTGTATTAAACTAAAGGTACACATAATGGAGACAAATACATGGTCATGCTTTGTCTAGTTCTAACAGTTTCTTTCCATTAATCCTCCGTTTGGTTCAGTCCAACATCGACAGTGACTGAAAAATGTTCAGGATCTCCAGATATTACCATTCTGTCAAATACTAGAAGAGTTTAACGTAGTGTCAGGATTTGGTTAAAAGGTGCACGGACACAATAACTACTTTATTTCATACAGCCGCTCTTGAGGCTGTGCTCTACTTTCTATTAGGAAAGCAACTTCAAGCTAACCGCTTCTCTTCAGGAGTTAGAAATCAGTCATCATTGAATACAACAGGTTCTGGGTGAATACTGGATTCTGATTGGCCGTTTAAATGCGTTATAAAAGACTTATTACAAAAGTTAAACAGCCTGATTGCTTCTGCTAGCTTAAACGTTAGCTGGAAACCGGTAGACCGTCGACACTGGTTACCTTGGCAACGCATCCCACCTTCCAACTCTGGTTCTCCATTTGTGTTTGTTAAACATGAGGAAAACTTTATGTATGAAGTAAATGTGCTCATAGTGTTTATTTTTCTGCGTACGTTTGTCAGAATCCTGAGGCTGTAATTTAACCATAGTGAGAATAAATATTATAGTAATACTGTGAGACATTTACTGTACTTCATTCTGGTTAGCTTAGCTAATGTAGCTAATTAATTACCCTTACAGCCACCTGAATTTTGCTAAATCACACCAAGAGTTGGAGGTCCTTCACAAAGCCAGTAAAATACTGATTGTAGGCGTCTGTGGATTTCCTCCACTGTGTCGACACCCAAATGTTCACTGAATAATTACCTACGTTATAAAAAAAGACCCACGTCGCCTGATAGGTTTCCTTTCTGTCCCACCAGCGCACGCATTAACAGCGAAGCTTCCTCTCTGAGCTTAAGGGTTGATTCGCAGGTTTAAAGGAGTCTGGTTTGCCTCTGCTTCAAAAAATAAAACCCAGAACACTGAAGCTGATCAAACTGGTAAGAAGAAAACAAAGAAAAGCACATTGTTACCCAGTTAAACCAGGATTTAATTATTCAGTAAAACTAACTCTAGGATTTATGAAAACCACAGCAAGGATTTGTTTTTTGACGGATGAAACATAAAGCTAAAATCTGGTTTTTGTTGGAGCAAACATTGAGTGCGGTCATGTGATCGTCTCTGCCAGCATTGAGCTGCAGGGTTATCAGACCAAAGAGAAGCATAACCACACCAAGAGTTAAAATGGCCGTCCTTCATGGAGGTGCAGAGAAAATAAGGGTTTGGATCAAAAGATGAAAACAAACAGAACTTTTTCTATGAGGTGAGAAAGTAAAAGGAACATAAATGGTGAAACTAATGTAACCGTAGAACACAAAACAGGAAATCATATTCTTAAAACTTGGGAACCAGAACCAAGACAGAATCAGAACCCAGGTGAAGCATAAATTAGGTTTTTTTTTAACCACACCTGCAGCTAAAACCACAACATTTCTCCAATCTTGTTTTTCCCTAAAAACTCAACACCTACTAAATCCATATTGTGTTCTGAGTGGTTTCCAAACTTTAAAGGTCCGGTTCCATGGTGGATTACAGCTAAATGCATTTAAAACAAACATAGAATCAGACACATTTTACTTAAATTAGATCACAGAGAAAACAAAGGTGTGACTAAAACAAGTTCTTCATCTGTTTGGGTTTCAGCTCCAAGGTTGACTGTTAGAAGAAGCCAAGCGGACGGGGAGCGGATCCAATAGAATATCATTAACAGGTTTTTACCTTCAGGGATATTTTTCATAAATGCAAAATAAAGACATTGAGATAAAATGCGACAGAGCCGACATATCGGACAGAACCGATAAGTACTTCTGCTAAAATGTATATTTGACTGTTGGGGCTGCGCAGCTACGTCTGGGGCGGGTCTGAAACGAACGCAGCTCAGTTCTAATGACTTTGGCGTTGGCAGCTTTTGCGCGGAAACCAGGATTTGAAGGTGCATCCTTTTTTTTACGTCTAGACTTTTTTACAAACTTGACTTCCGGGCTTTTAAAACCGTACCTATTTTCAGGATCTTCATCGTCTTCTGCTGCCCACGAGGGCCCAGACTGCTCCTCATCTCCTTGAAAAACAAAAGGAAAAAAACAAGATACCTTTTAAAGTTTCTTTATTAAAAGAGGAAATTCATCACCACAAAACAGAAGCTTAAACTGCACACTGTGACGTCTACAAACAGTCCTTTAACTTCTCACTGCCTGCAAATACTGGACGTGGTAGAAATGAACTGAGCAAAAGACCCAGTTTAAGTGTTTTTAAATGTATTTATTTATTGGTAGTTGGATTAAATTCAGTTACAATGTAGAATAAACAGCTAAACTTAAAATAAAAGTGTTAATTTTAACAGCTTAAATTAGATTTATTTTTGGTTGCTTTAAATTCAGCCAATCAGAAATAGTTTAAGGTTATAGTAACTAATTAGGTTTGGAATTTATATATTTCTTTAAATATACAGTAATTAATAGAGTAAATGTAGTAAAAACAAAAAAAACCTAAGGGTACTCATCCTTTTTAGTTACTACAGTTGGTGAGGCTGATCAGTTTAGCAGATTGGGACTTTGTTGCTTCATTTTAAAGTGCAGAAACCAAAATGAAGACAAAAAAGCTGACTGGTTATCAGGATAACGACAGCTGGAAACCAGGGCGCTGATTTTGTAGCAGCAAATTTGTTCAGTTTAACCCTGAGATAGACTAGACCCTTAATCACAACGTCCTCTAAACTTGTTACCCGTGAAATGCTCACCATGATGGTGCCGATTAAAACATTATGAAGTTTCAATACGGGAAACTAAAAAAAATAGAAAGTATGTCTTTAATGTAACCATTAAAAAAATTAAAAGGTTCCCTTTTTCCTTTTTTTCATCAATTTAATTTCAAAACAGTTTATTTGCTTTTTTTTTTTTTTGTTCTTTTGACAAGGAAAATCCAAAGATGGATGGATTTAGATGGATTCTTGTGCATCATTATCCTTATCATTGTGTGGTTTTAGTTTGGGAAAAAGGAGGAAGGAAAAGCTAAATCGGCTCCTATGGTGTGTTTACACTGGACACGTTCTGGGCGTTAAAGCATCTGATTTGCTTGTTTCAGGTCGAAAGTACAAAAAAATACACAATAGTCTTAAAACTGTGTCAGATCTGCTGCTGGAACTAAATATTGTAATCCTAATCCTGCAGAGTTGACTGCACAGATGAATTATCTTTTTTTCTCCCCAATTTATCAAAGTAAATAAAGCTGAGCTGTTCTCTAAAGGTGCGTTCACACCTAACGCAAACTTTGTGAAAATTTCACCAGTTTTGTCTGCTTTTGCTCGTCTTGATATCCGCCTGCCGTGTGAAATGCTTCAGCTGGCCAGAAGAGGTCTTTCCTCTCTGTTCCTTCTCTGCAGCTCCTCCAGAGTTACCAGAAATCAGTTTCTCCGGCTGATTAAAGAGGACTCAATGAAACAGTAAGGTTGATGGTATTTTTCAATTAAAAATGGGAAATTTACACCACTTTAGGAGTTCTGGTTAGAAAATGTTTACGAGGAGTTTTTCTATCTTAAATGCTATATGTATGTACTTTTTGAACAGCTTTACTTTAATTGCTGGACTGAGTTTTTTCTATGTTTTAGAGCCTATACACTACATTTTTAAACAGATTGCCAAATTATTGAAGTATATGATTGTTTCTGCCCTATAAAAGAGGACACTGGGTTTAGGGTTTTCTATTTGTAAACATGCAGTGAAGGAATCAACATGTCACTGTCATGTACGTCCTTGTTTCAGTAGATTAGACTAAAATACGCCTCCATCATCATAACCTGGCATAAAGTGAGAAGATTGAAGACCTGTGAATACTGGAGAGAGGACTAACTTAGTTTGATTTATTCTCCTTCAGTATCTGGCATTGAGGCGTCTATGATTATTTTCCGTCAGGACCAAAGCTGTGAGCTTTAAGCTCTGAGCGTTTCTCTCTCTCTCCCTCCTCCTTCCTGTTCAGGACAGACAGGCTTGTTTGGTAAATTCTCGTTTCCTTTTCTAGCATGCTTTAAGTTGTTGGAAGTTTGCAAACCATTTGAAGCAACAGAGCAGTTTACTACCACTGAGGAAGGATGGCTCACCTGATGACTGCTGGAACACTGCTCCACCGAGCGACGCCACGTTGTCTGTGATTGGCTTAATTTTCTGGTCGCTGGCGTCGCTCCCAGAGTCGTACTCCTGTTCGTCGTCGCTCAACGAGGATGATGAGTCGCTCACGTCCTGATGAGATTTCCCTTTGGACTTGCTGGCCTGTATCGTCTTCTGCTTTCTGGCTCCGCCCTCCTCTTCTCTCCTCATGAGGTGAGGCTTCCCAATCGTCCTCACCGTGTTCAAGTTTTGTATTTCCTTCTGAGGGTCTTGGTCGTCGCTCGAGGAATCTGTCCCGCTTTCCTGTCGGGGTTTAACCCCCCTGCTGCCCGACTCAGACTCAGAGGAGTGGTCCATCATCTTGCGTTTGCGCCGCAGCTTCTCTGGAGACATGGGGCTGTTCTTGGTGAGCCAGAACAGACACTTCTTGGCCACCTTCTCTGGTGGCGCCTGGCTCGCCTCTTCGTCGCTCTGAGGTTCGTCAGAGCTCTGCATCATCGCTGCTCGTTCTAGGAGGGCGGCAGGGACTTCATCCGAATCTGAATCGTCTCTCGACCTGCTCAGATTTTGCTCGTCTTCGCCGGCGACAGGTACAGCGTCTGCGGTCTCCTCCGGGTCAGAGTCACTCTCGCTGTCCCCTCCCGAGAGCGACGGTTTGGCTATGATGTCACTCTGTCGCCTCAGAGGAGTGGTCTTTAGACGAGGGGATCGTCTGTTGCCTTGCTTCTCCTTCAGGAAGAGAGGCGTGGCTGCGGCGTCGAGGCTCACCCGTCTCTTGTCTTTCGGACTTGCATGTTGAGCTTGACCTTGTGGGAATTTCTTCTCAGGTTTTTCTTCTTTCTCTGGGATGTCTTCCTTCATCTTTTGGACGCCTGCCGATTGTTTCTGCTCCACAGGTACAGGTGTGAGTTGTACGATGAGTTTTTTAGACATATCCATGTCGCCTGAGGCCGGCGTCAGGCCAGCGCTGGGAGAACACAAGTCCAGCTCCTTCTCAGAGCAGTCGCTGGTAATCGTCAGGTCAATGTAACCTTTGGAATCAGAGTCATTTTCTTCAAAGTGCTCTCCTGCTAGTTTCTGCAAGTTACTCAAGCATCTTTCATCAGACACATCCAGCTCCATGTCTGCGTTTGTCAGAGGATGATTACAATCGTTGCTGAGGATCTTTTCCCAGCAGCTCGCCACGTCCAGGTCACTGAATTCCTCCTTCAGGTTCTCCTCCAGTACCGCCAGAGACTTCCTCAGGCCTTTGACCACAGCTAAGAAGGAGTTAAGATAGACAGCGCGGATGGCCGACGGTTTTGTGCTCGACGTTACTGTCTCAATGAAACTGATGAACGTTTGATTCAAGGCGTTTGTGGAGTCCACCAGATGTTTGGCTTTCTTGGTGATTTCCTTGGAAACCTGCAGGTTGTTGTAGTTGAAGATCACGTTCCCGTCCATGCCGCTGTGGTCCCACTTATCCAGGGGAATGTTCTGAGGCGAGTGTGGTGACAGCGTGTGGTACAGCTCCGACTTCTCCGGCTGTGTTCGGTTCCTCCGCCTCTGCTGAGACCACAGAGGCTCCACGTTCTCCAGGACGGTGTTGCACGCCATAACCAGGTCGAAGAGCGGCTCTGGGCTGCACACGTAGCAGTACCACTTGCTCTCCAAGATGCCGGAGAGCTCCTTCCTTCCCAGGTTTCTGAGGATGCATTTCTTGCAGAAAGCATTGCTGCAGTAGTCACAGCAGATTAAGTTGCCGCCTTCAGCACACCACCTAAAAAAAGGAAACAAAACACAGGGACAAGAAAAACAGGAGCTTTATACGCTGTTTATTTTACATGAAATCATTTAATATTTTAAAGAAATCTCACCTGCACTGTTCATCCATGCCGTCTCCATCCTTGCTGATATCATCGCTTGAGTAATATTTGTAACACGCCTAACAAAAACAAAGCACATCATCAGTTTGAGACGCCCAATATCTGCTTTCAAATATAAAACCTGCTTGGATATTTCTGACCCCACATTTAAGTGTTGAGATCAAATGTCAGGAAAGTAATGAGAGCTTCTGACGTCACATCGTGCAACCGAGGTTATATAGGGGGCTGCCTCTGGTTTAACTTCTTCTTTGTTTGCAAAGTGAGTGAACGCAGTGTTATTGAACCTGCCTGCCGAAGCAGAAGATAAACGCTCAGTTCTGGCCGACACACCGATGTCCGCCTGGCCGAGCAACAGCTACATGCTAACTGCTGTAAGTAAAGCCTTTATTATTGCATGTGATTAATCCAAATCTTCGAGAGTTGCCTGCGGATGAACTGACTGGGCCTCTGAACTGGACGATACCGAACCAAAGGGCCCTTCCTTCCCACACTCAGCCAACTGTAAAATTCATCCTTCCCCTCTTTCCTTCTCTTTCTAAGAATTGCTCTACTTGGGTGGAAAATGAGGTAGAACAGATATTTTTGCTTATGTTTTACCTGAAAGTCTTTCTGATTTCAACTTTGATGATGTCAACGCAAAAGTGACCAACTGCATTCTTCAGTCGACTGGCTAGCACCTTAGCTTCAAGCTACGCCCAGTTGTGAGCCTAACTCTTCCTTTGTTTCAGCCAGAACCGATCAAACCAGAACTGCTGGGACCAATTCTCTTTCAGCTTTATTACAGTTAATGAATTTCTGACCCATTAATCATTTTTCACTGTAAAAGCGAATGAAACTTTACTGTTTTGACTGCATTTAATATCCCTGTGTCTAGGTCTATTTACATTTACCTGCTGTTATTTTCAAAGGATATTTTAAATGCATTAAGCTTTAAAGCTTGAACCTTCCCCACAGTCTTGAACTGACTCCTAAAACCCCCTTTTTATTTTTTTGATTTACTTGTGCTTAATTTGAATAATGTGTTATGAGTTTTAGTGATTATTAGTTAATAAAAGTACCATTGTTTTAATCCACGGTCGTTGGTAGTTATTTTATACAGTGAACGATTTATCACTCAGGCCAGATTCACCCTTTTTTGTTGACCGTTGCATAAACAGAGACAATTTCCTGGTTGGTGATTAATAACTGCTGATAACCATAGTTTAAATTACTAAACTGGTGAAAGGCAACTAGATCTTAACAGTCAAATCTAGGAGCCCCACCTTGAGTAAAAGGCTAAGAACCCTAGTTTTGAGCAGAATACAGTTGTAATCATTTAACTAATGATTATTTATTGATTTCGCCCTAAATTCTGAAGGATCTATGTTTGTAGGCATCAGAGGAGACAGAGCTGAATCGTTAGGGAACCCCTGATTTGCATCAATACTGCTTTTTACCATCAACTGACAACCAGATAGGAAAAGTTAAAAAAATAAATACTTTTTTATATCCTGTTTTATTCTGTTAACTGTACTCTGGACTCTCACTAACCTTACAGATGAGTACTTTCAGAACCGGATGCTGATAAAGGGAATCTCTCCGGAAGTGGTTAACTTGTCGGCCACACGCAGTGCAACATACAATTCCCACATTTTGCTCTCCTGGGAAAAAAGAAAGCAAAATCATTATTAACCACGCTGTTATATAAAACATCTGTTGGACAATGGATTCACTCATGGACATCAATGAACCAGTATCAGTGGATCAGCAGCAACAGACTAGTAATAAAAAGTTTTTACCAAAAGTTTTATCCTAATAAAAAACCCTGAAACTCTGCTTTTTTGTTTTCTAGTGATAAATTAGTTTCCTCTACTGCTGCGTCTAATGATCACAGAGATACAAGGATTTAACTCTTGTAGCTGCTGACCTGAACGTTTCTTTGTAAACTCTTTCCGAAGAACTCCTGGCTTGCGACTGCGAAATTCTGGCCCCCTGAATTCATCTCTCCCGTTGTCCACTGGTTCTGGTCTGACCAGCACCGTACCTGTTCGAACAAACAGCGTTAGATCAACCACGTTTCTTTAAAACTTCAAGTCAAGCTTTCTTTTAAAACTCCAATATGTGTTCATATCCCTTCATTTTTTGTATTCTTGAAAGTTTCTACAAACAAACGGAGGAGGATCAGCAGTGCAGAGCTTTGTCAGCTACCTTTAGGCAACCTGGTGACATCCAGGTGACCGTTAGAGCCGACCGGTCTTCCAAAGTCTTCACTTGCGTTCGAGTCTCCAGATTCGTCCAGTCCAGAGTGCTTCACGACGACTGAAGGTTTCCTAAAACACCAGGAAATAAAAGAAAAGAAATTTTAACAAAAGCAGTTTTCAGTATTTGAAGTAAATGTTCAGCATTAACTTCACTGACATAAATGAACAGTAAACTCACCTTCTTGAGTATCTGCTGTCCAGGTCAGCCTGAAAAACAGAGAAGATTGTTGGTTTACTCTGAATGTTTCATCTTTCTAAGCAGAGCTGCACGTTTCTTAAGGTACATTCACACCAAACCTAGTGGCTGGATCAAGCAATTGCAATGCTATCCCTGCACAAAGGCGCGAGCATCATTGTGCGAAAGGCGTGCTCGATAGAGCACAGCGAAATTTCAACATAGTTGATCAAATCTAAACCCCTCTGCTAAATCATGTTGCTTTAACCAATCAGGAACTGGATGAAGAGTGAAGGAGCACAGATGTGTCCTGGATACATGGAGGAAACACTGGAATTGATTACCCAGCATCTGGAGCAGCTGGTGGTACTGGCTGAATTGGAAAGGATCCGGTGTACCCAGAGATGCCAGCACTGATTTCCAGCTTTCCTCTAACAAACCACAGTGACTCACTTGGTCAAGATTGAGTTGAACACAGAACAGCAGCTGCAATATATAATGGCTGAATGATATCTGCAATATAATTATGCAGAGTCAAAACTGAGTGACTTACATCGGTAACGGCAGGTTAGACTTTTCAGAATTAAAGATATCTATGAAGGTATATCCGAATTGATAAAGTATCGTATTAAATATTAAAATGGTTTGCCAACATTCCAGCTTCCTGTCACAAAATCTCCAACGTCTGCATCAGGGAGCTGAAGTGTCCGGCAGTTAACGCAGGCCAATAATCGCTTGGTGTAAAAGTACCTTTACAGTAAAAGCTACAAAATAAGTGTTTTCTTTTAAACTCTTAGTTCATCACATATTTGCAAACATGTAGTTTTGTCTTTAAATATTTGTAACAAGTGGATAAAAGCAAATTGGATGTAAGAACAGGAGAAACTGAGGAGATGTATTAATACATAGCTAAACTTTTTAAAAACTTTCCTCATCACCACGTCACACCCCCACTCAGTCAACAAAATACCTCTGCAGCGTTATCCACTGGTGAGTTCCCCACAGTGAAGCGTCTGTTTCTCTGACCTGTTAACACAAGGTCCATCATTTTATCAATGAACATATTTGTTAGAGTTTCCGTTGCTTTTGATAGAGTTTGTAAAAAAATAAGCACCATTAGATGCCTCTGACGCTGGGGAGCCATTGCTGTCCTCGATGCAGGAATGAGCCAAATATTCATGAAGCTTGTTGACCAACACATTTAGCTTGTTGCTGGATGTACCTCTGTAAATTTGAAAGAAGAATTACAGTAAAAAAGAAGAAAACATATACTATTTTCTCTAGTGTGATTAAACAGATTGGTGAAATAAGCTCACATAATGTAGATAATCTAAAATGGTAGATATATTTCATTACACACTTGAAAAATATGTTTTTATCCTGATATTTTCACTTTTACATAGAAAATAAGCTTTGATTGATAATTATGAGATGTGATTTTATATTATGTTTTGGTTTGGAACAGCAGGAGATTAAAAAACAAGGTAAGAAGTTGTAATTTGATGATAGATTATCAGTTACTGGCGTTTGTGGAGTATAGTTGGCTTACAATTGAGTTAATGGTCATTTTCTTTGGGATCACCTGATTCCAAAGAGGTACATGTTGGGTTTTGCTTACAAATAAACTTTCTGCTTGATGCAGAACAAAATGTGACGTCAAAACATCCCCGGGCCGGACGGTGGGAGCTAAGGGGTAAAAAATATGTCCGATAACATCACAGTTAATGTGGAAGGCTATGTGTCCGCTTCATAAGATACCCAGGCGTTTCTGAAATAGCAAAGCACAGTTATGCTCAACAACAAAAACAAGTCCTCACTGCTGCTGCTGCACATTAATAACATCCAATAAAAAAATGTATGATAATGTTCTATTATTGTTGTATATCATTTTTATCCTATATAATTAGAAAGACTTGATAGGAATATAGATGTTGGCATTGTTGGTTAGAAGTAAATTTCACATGTGTAGGCTAAGAGCATTCTTTTTTTGCTGCTTTTTTTGCTCAGACCTCATCCAGAATAGTTAGATTATCCTGAACTATCTCTATAGTTATGCTGCTATAGGACTAGACTTCTGGAGGACATAGGGACCACTTTTCATC
>JAUZNJ010088808.1:0-22789 GCA_034780135.1 Jordanella pulchra | reverse complement strand
AAAGTTCTGTGGTCAGACGAAACAAAAATTGAGCTGTTTGGCCACAACACCCAGCAATATGTTTGGAGGAGAAAAAGGTGAGGCCTTTAATCCAGGAACACCATGCCTACTGTCAAGCATGGTGGTGGTAGTATTATGCTCTGGGGCTGTTTTCCTGCCAGTGGGACTGGTTCTTTGCAGAAAGTATGAAGAAGGAGGTTTACCTCCGAATTCTGCATGAAAACTTAACATTTGGGATGTTTGAGTTTTAAAGATGTGTCCGATTTTTCTGCATCAGAAAAAAAAAGCAATTCATGTTTAGTATCCCTGAGAATGAAGTGTGAGCCCTTTCTTTTCTTAAATGAAGGAGATACATCCTTTGCCACAGATTTAGGAGCAGTAGTTCCCATCGAGCCACTTTAGTTCTGTATGTTATATACATGGTCATCCTGTTTATTCAGAAGGTTGTATAACATACCTCAAATTCTGCTTCCAAAAAACAAATGAGGTTTGTTTCTTCAGAATTAAAGGACTAATGTCTCAGCAGGACCAAAATAAATCATCCATACATTCATCTTGCACAGTTCTGCCTAAAAAGTCGATGACAGAACTGTAGCTGCTGCGCACGTACTCACTAAAACTACAGTTTTGCACTATCAACTCGGTGCAAAAAGCATTACACTGGCTCGCCGTTTTTCTTAAAATAGACTTTGGAAATACTTCTGTTAGTTTACAAATCATATAGTATCATAGTTTAGCTCGAAAATAAATTACCACCATCATTCTATTAACCACCTTGACCTCTGAGGGGTTCTGGCCCAAATCTGCTCTGCATATCCAGAACCAGAAGCAAACATGGAGAAACAGCTTTTAGCTCCACTAATCTGAAACTAAAAAAAAAACATTAAAAGTGTAGAAACCCTAAGTTGCAATAACTCAGGAGCTTTAATTATCCAAACATACGACTGATTTCTTTGTGCCTTTATGTTAATTTTAATAATTTTCAGCTCACAGCAAATGAGAACAATCTAAGATTAGAATATAAGATTAAAAAAAACATTTCTAATACGAACCTGTGGGCTTATGAACAATAATTAGCTGTAATTTTTAAAAGGTGTTTTTAATCTGACAAAAAAGCTTTATTGTAATGTATATTATTGGCTGTATAACAAAATGTTTTTAAAATGGGCAATAATGATAAGTAAATAAGAAGCAGTCAACACCTCTTTTTGGGAATAGGCGCTAAATCAGACTTGAAACTATTTTTCAACTACTAAAAGGTTCATAGTTTTAGGTCAGTTAAGATTATTTCATGATTTAAGATTACTTATTATCATTAAGTAATATTATTTCCGCAGGGAAATTCTTTTGTCAAAGTGAACATGAAAAATATATTTCTAATAGAAATAGGATAATATAAAAAGTCTGAAGATTCAAACAGGAATTAATAGAATAAAATTAGGAAGATCTATAAATCGGAAATTCAGGTTCATGAATATGAAGTTCGATGAATAAGGTATTTGGCTGCAGGATCTCCACATATGTTTAGTCACAGTGTTAGTTGTGACATTTGAAACACATTAGCTCAAGGCTTTCCAACCTTATGATTGGTCGATTCATAAAATTATTGATTCATTATCTTTGAAGGCTTTAAAGGCAACACCTGACCTTTGATGCTTCCTCCTGGGATATAATTAGAAATTTCTTATTCTTATATTAATTCCTAAAGATCGATTCATATGACCAAGGATCCATTTTAAGTAGCATTACTGCATTGCATAAATGTCATGTAAAGTCATGTAATTCATATAACAGCTAAAACTGTTGTTTAATACCAGCAATCCAATTTGAGATCGGACTTGATTGAAACAGAAATAGATTCTAAATCTTTAGAACTGGAATCAAATCAATTCTAGAATCGATACCCAGCAATTAATTATAGGAAAATTCTGTTTTTTAAACTAGAAATGCCACTGAATGCTTTGACAGATAAAACAAAAACAAAAAAAAAATGAATAAATGAAACCAGATATGTTATTTGTATCTTTTGTGATACATTAACCCTTTTTATTTGAATTTATTATAGATTTTCTTTTTACAATGTGTTTGAGTGATTGTGTAAGTCAGGTTTTTCAAGAACAGCAATAACACACTAATGATGTTAAAGGTCTAAGAAAAACTCATGTATCAAATATGGTGGCCTTGATGTTAAGGGAACATGTGAGAATAGTTTTAATTTCCAAAATAAACATTAGAATATTCAAATTAAAACGGCATTGTGACTTATTAAGTAATGGCATAAATAGTTTATTTTTGCCATTAAGACTGAAAGGGGGTCAGTTTGACTCCCATAGGAAGCAGGAGCGGCGGGTGGCAGCAGAGGTGAACCGGTAGGAGGAGACTATCCTCTGCCTTCCGCATCCCCCCCCCTCCCCTCCCCTCCCCTTCCACTTCTCTCATTGCACGCCGGTAATTTTGGTCACGTTTCCAATCCCCTCATCGTTATTTATTTCTTTATTTATTTCGACCTAAAGCACGTTTATTAATTCAGCCTTACAACATTTCACGACACATATACAACCCTATCCTACTTAACCTGGGCTCGTCGACCGCCTCATCCATGTATTGGAGTCCTGGGCCCCAGCGCACCGGCTCCGGCTTCAGCCATGTCGGCACAGAGCGCAGCGGCTGGCCGCGGCGGCGGTGACAGAGCGGGAAGCGAACCGGCAGGTAATTAAAAACAACGCGGACGCCTTAACAGTAGTTAATGCTCCCGTATGCGGGCTCCAGGGAGGGGGCTGCCCTGTATTAAGGTCTGGGGGCTTAGAAAGTGAGATGCAGAGGTGTTTAGTGCCAGTTTGTCGCCCCGCTCAACTGGGGAGTTTGCGCTATTCCGAAACTAGGTCAGTAGATCAGTAGAGCAAGCTCGCCCTCTAACGCTACGCCATTTATGTAACAGCTTCACGACCTTGTTTGTCACACCACCAGGAGTTGACAACATAAACACGTCCGAAATTAAAAAATACATACACTGTTAAAATGTTTTTTTTAAATGTATTAATGGTAATCCGTATTAATCACAACAAAGCTAGCTTAGCAGCACCGAGGCCTGTGTTTATCGCCCTCTTTCGAAAGATGCCTTTATTTAAGGTGGCATTCCTCAGAACATCTTGTTAACATTAGGTGTATACAACACGTTTGTCAATAGAGGTGGATCCAATTATTACACAGCGCTTTAAAAGCTTTATTCCGATCGTCTCTGTTGACAGCAGGAGGAGCTGGGCTCTGTTTATTGGTGTCAAGCTTTAAAGTTGTTCACAATGAGCCCGTGAAAGGCAGTCCTCCTTTAATGTGACATAAAGCAGCTCTGGTTTTAGAACTGCATGTACTGGACCGCTGAACCATGCTGTGGATTTTGTTCAGTTTAAGGGAAAAGGTCAAAAT
Organism: Jordanella pulchra; assembly: GCA_034780135.1. Taxonomy (NCBI): domain Eukaryota; kingdom Metazoa; phylum Chordata; class Actinopteri; order Cyprinodontiformes; family Cyprinodontidae; genus Jordanella; species Jordanella pulchra. Next base: position 19,366 of record JAUZNJ010088808.1, on the reverse strand, counting down.
AAATAAATACCTCATCCTAAAAGAAACTGCTTCTCTCACCACTTCCCAGGTGAGAAGAAAACAGATCAATGAAAAAAGAAAAACACTTTTAAAATGTTTAAACACAGCATCAAAATAAATAAATGTTCAAATCTTTGTCAAATGGGGGCTCCTGTATGGAGGATCCAGAAAATTCCAGATTGAGAATTAAGATTTTCACTTTTTGTTTTATTAATTTCTATAAAACAGACATGGGATAGTTACTGGGATTCAAATGTATTGAGTTATTTTAATTGGAAGCTGGCAAAAGAGATTAATCTGAGGGGCCAGAGAATTGGGCAGTGCTCTCATATCTACGTATGGCGCTGCATACTGCCAGCCCACTGTCTGAAAGAACCCCAATATAGTTCATCGTACTTTATAGTGCCTATTAGAAAGCATAACTTGGCAGTTTGGAAATATTTTTAACACCAGAAACCCATACCGTGGCAAGAAGACTGTGACATTGGTTGTTTTTGATGAGGTATACTTGTTTAAAACTTCAAAAATTTGGCAACAGGAGGGAGACAGCAGGGTCCCTATCCAAACAAACAGCCAGTCTAAGAAAGTTACTTACATGCTTGTTATACAGGTGTGGCTAAATAAAGGGCTAAAATGGGAAAAATATCATTTCTGTGGAGAAAGCACTTAGAATTTATTCATTCTACCTGGAATAAGTAGCATATTTTATATGGAAGAAAACATCTGTTGTTTAGATCTATAAAATTATTCACAAAAAAGGGTACATTTCCATCCCGTTGAAAGGATATATTCAGATAATATATCATCCGTGGGAGATAATTCATTTGATGTTTCCATTTAATCTGAATTCAGATCAGTTGGTTCTGGAGGCTGAAGCTGATGACTAATATGAGAAGAGCAAGACCAGAGCTGACTCATGTGAAAAACATCACTATTATTTACACAACCACCATTTAATAACCTTGTTGCATTTGTATTATGCACACGGAAGCTGCTGATTATTCAGTGTATGGGGGAGACTGATGGAGGATAATATACAGTAGGATCTGTGAGGGACGTTTACTGAGAATGAAAAATGTAAATCACTCTGAGTTAAAATATCTGTCGTAACAGAAAAATTAAGGCATGATTAAATATTTGGATTATTTAAATAAATGGGTTTATTATTGCCTTTTGTAGCTTTACTTTTACATCAATTCAAATTCAATTCATTTATACTTTATTGATCCTCCAAGGGAAGTTCAGTTTGCAATCCGTCCAAATGGGACGCAATGTTCGACAAAAGGTTAATCTTAGCCAAAATGTTTTATATATTTATATTTCAGAGGATGTTCAACACAGAATAATCCTTAATGGCATAATGCCTCCTTCATCTGTTTCCTTGTGTAAATAGTCAGCACCTTCTTGGTAAATAAACACCCATATCAATGGATGAATCAGTATGGAAAGGTAAATCGCATCAACTTCAAACAGTGCCCAAGATTTCTCTGGCACTAGTTAATATAGTGCGTCCTATTCTTAAAACAAGCAAATTGAAGTGGCGTAAACTTTGAGGTAAATACATTCCCGTTTCCTGCTTGTCAATCCTCATATTCTCCTTGGCCACTAAAGCTTCTTTTTTTTTTTACTCCATGCTACATCTTTCTTTTTTTGTCTCTTTGATGATTAAGTCCTGTCCTTTTTCTTTTGATCATTTCTCCATGTTTGAGCCAGGTTCATATCCATTTTAAATAAACTATCAGATTAACCCAGACATGTTGCCCTGTTCCACCTGCAGCAGCGTTCAGCTAGTAAAAAAGCATGCTAACTATTGACTGACCATTTTAGCCACAGACCATTCGTTTGGGAAGCCTTCCTGACCTGGTCACTTCACCCCTGCTTTCAAAGCTGGCTTTCTATCAGCTGGCAGCCTGGAAGTACATATGTTCACCTGCCTGCAAACGCTCAGCGTGGGTCGATAACAGAGTCTGAAGGGTGCAGGGTTCACATTTTCACTGGGCTTTTCTTACATTTATGTGCAAATAAGAAGGTAAATGTGTTTAAAACCACCGATTCCACGGCTGTTTCTCTCTTTCAGCGTAACCAATTTTTGTGCTGAAATGAGATAGAACGTAATGTTTTGTTATATTTATTCCCATTAAAGTGTCATTTTTAAGCATTATATATCCTGCCTGGGCCTGCAAGGGACTTGAGTGAAAACCCCAGATACATAAATACAACTCTTAAAAAAAACAAACATCCTAGCAGTTATTGAATAGGCTCCATCATGACTACATGAAGTAGTTAAAAACACACAATAACTACTTTTAAAAAGAAATAAACGTACCTATGTTAAAAGTTTAGTTTATGAGGGTTACAAACATCTAACCTGTTCATTCAGACTGATTTATGCGTTTTCAATGCACAGCTTATGAATCTGGGAAAGTCTTAGACTCCTGTTTTTGGACTTAAGTTGTGGCGTAATGTAGCAATATTTTAATGATGCCCTTTGTTATGTCCTGAATAAGCTGGGTCTATTTTTAAAATTTCAACAACTTGCTGCTGAAAGTACTTTCCTGTTTTATAACAGTCACTTTCCATTACATCCAAAGTTATCTGATTGGTTCTTACCCCTTTCCCATTGGCCAAAAAAACTCGTATAATTCCAGGAATTGTGGGAGCAGCTCATTGATGCGTGTCGACCGGGGTCAAACAGCTCGGCTGCGATCGGCATACAGTAGGAACAGCAGACCCTGGTCGATTTATGTGATACCATTGAACAATCGTCAACACACCGAGTCAGTCGCATCTGATCTAACAAGCCAACACAACTCTGATTAAATTTGGTAAACATGGCGGAGCACTGATGAGAGTCGGACAGACAAAAGGACAAAACATTAACGAGCAAATACTCTTCGGTCCACTGTCCATTGTGTACCTTGCTGATTTCTGATGCACTCGCGATATCAATGCTAACCCAGCGTGATGACATCACCAGACCCGCAGCAGTGGGAGCACAGAGGCCAAGTAAGCTTGCCTGCAGGCAGTCAGAGCTGGACTTTTTTTGCCAATGCAAAGGTAACCAAATGCCGATTTATAGAGTTAACCCGCTAATTTTAGTGGAAAAGAGGCTTTAGTCACGCCCTGGTCCGCTCTTTAAAATCGGCCTCTACCTCTCCCTTGCATACCGATTGTCTTGTTTACCCCATATCTGTTTAAGTCAATTTTTCTAGCTAGGCTAATAAATCAGCCACATTTCCTTATTATAAAATTGGATGATAATTTTCCTTGCCCGTTGTTAAGCAAAAACTGTATTACTAAAGGAAGCATAAATATGACGGATAAGTCATTCTGGAAGTTGGATCCATTTCAAACAGACCACATTTTCTTTCCTTAGAGAGTCCATATGGATTCAGCAGGTTTGAAAGCACATCTGACATCTGCTGCTGATCAACTTAGTAAAATATGGCATAAATAAAATGACTCTCGGTTCTCTTGTAGCTGAACTCAGTGTGGTTTCTGTCTGTTTTAGTTTCAGCCGTTTGTCACCGTGTCTCTGCTTACTGCCTGTTTTAACTTTGCCATTTTCTCTGTATGCGTATCAAGCAGCATCTTCAGGAACTTAAAGCCAACTTTGCTTCTTATCGAAAGCTTCTTGTAAAAGAGACTCAAATAAGCAAACGGTGGATTTTGTCTTTGTGGTTTTCAGTCAAATTAGAACCAAATAATGGATTCTGACCTCATCTTTAGGATTACTCAGCTCGTCACGCATGTTTCTCTGTAAGAACTATTGTGCCGCTATGATTGACTGTGGCAGACTGTAAATAGCTTACAATAACTCATATTAAATGTGGGGGAAAAGATTGAAGGCTCTAGCTCTTAAAGTAGGACTTAAAGATCACAGAAATGGCTGAAAGCAAACATGGCATGTTGGTTTATTTCAGCTCATGCCAACCTCTTGTTGTTAACCAACCTGTATCACTGCATAACTTTCTCATATTGTTCAGCCCTGCCTTGCTGTTAGTTTGCTTTGTGGCACAAAGAGGATAGTTTCCTGTTGCTGTAGAGGGAGACACTGGGTAACATAAAACATTACCTAAAGCTTAAACTAATGAGGTACATTCAGGCCTGGTCTTGAGCTGCCATGCACGTACATGCCCAAGTATGTTTTGGATTAATCTGAATGGAAAGAGCTGAGGTAGAAGATAGAGGTTTGGACATGTTTATTTATTATAAACGAAAGGATGGGTTTGTTCACAATTGTTTTAGGGACTTTGTGTTATCTTTATAGAGCCATCAAACCATGGGATTGTTCTTCTAGTGGAATACGTATAAGATTGTAAAGCACTGTGTTTCAGACAAGTCAAATTAAATATTTTAGGGTTTTGAGTTGGATTGGAGATGTGAATAAGTGTGGAAGAGAAAATAATTCAAAATGGGTGCTAAGAATGCCACTTTCTGAAGTTAAAGCCTTTTTTTGATGGACAATTATTTAAATTCAGTAATGAGCTGCAGAATCTAACCTATGACTTTTTACTAGTCATGACCCTCTGTGCTGTTTGTTTCTACTTTTCTTTAAGTCTTCTTTTGTTATTTGTATTGTTTTAAGGTATTAATGCATAAATAGCTAAAGAAAAACCTTAGGATGGTTTTTAAACTTTCATCAAAATGAATATTCTTAAAATATTACTGGAAGGGGCTCAGTGTGTAGGGTCATGTAGGTGCAGCCATTGCTTTATTCGGATATTCAGCGAATGTGTAAGTAAGTAAACACGTGAGCTTTATTGGAAACAGCCTTGGATCCATTCAGCTCCTCTTCTTCTTCTTTGCAGACTTGTAAACTTGGTAGAGTGAGGCGGATTAGAAGTCAGGTCTCGGCTGATCTGATAAAGGCTATTTGGGTCACAGGGTTTGTTTATGGCTTACCGTTAAAAATAGGTGTCATCTATAACTGCAATTGTTGGGTCTTCCTTCTGTCAATCTCTGAAGGTTTTCTCCCACATATTGTTTTCAGAAGCTCATTGTCCACCAGATCAGATTTGGAAGTATAAAGAATTAACTAAAACAAATCTGTATTAGTCTAAGACGCCTTGTCAGCACTTTGGGCTTGAAATACTTCCCTTAATATGGTCACTCTACAACTGCATGGGTATTTTGAACCATATCCGTCTTTATAAACTGTAGCTCTTATAGAAATCCATTAAACTGGTTTAAAGAAAATGTGAAACCTCCTTTCAGAACTACCCTGATAAAGGTTTAGAAACAAAGGAGATAAAAATACCAAGAAATTGGTGTTTTTTTTTTAAAGCCATTTACTGAGTATTTATCTAGTTTATCCCTTCAATCCACAGCATTATGCACACCTTCAGGTAACGTTATTTATGGCAGTAAAACCTACTTCCAGGTCAGTTTTCCTGTTTATTTTTTCCTGATGGATTATCTTTGCTTCACTTCAGGTTTCTGTTCTGTTTTAGAGGTGGGAAACATTGATCCTCTTAGTTTTGTAGGTTTTTTTCTTACCAAGCACATCTGGTTGAAAGGTCTGAGTTATCTTACCAGACTATCACTGAGTTCAGCAGGACAAGTTTTTTTTTAAAATAAATGGGTTAAAGATGGACAAACACTGGAAATTAAAGATTACAATAAACATTCAAAGGTCTAATGTTTGTGTTTCAGAAGGTGTGCTGGTTAAGGATGAACCGAGCGATTCTCTACCCAGCTTGATGACCCCATCCTTAACATCTGCTATGTCCTTTAGTATGGACGTGCCAAGGAAGCGCAAGGGAAGCACTGACAACCAGTGAGTATTCCTGATCCTCTTGCAGTGATTAAAAAATAAATAAAAACATTAAAAGCAACATCCGAAGAACTGAATAATTTCCTCTTAGGGATTCAAAACTGGCTTTAATGAATGATGCTGATATGGAAGACGACCAGAACAGGTGATTTGTACAACTTTTAAATGAAGCTGATATTTATTCACGATTCCCCCGGAACGACTTCAATGGATCCTATTTGCTTTTGTTTCTTTTCTCTTTTCCAGGTCAGACGGGGAGGACCAACATGTCAAAATTAAATGCTTCAGGTAAACAAACATAAAAGGTCCATTTGAACAAAATGTGCATTGAAGTTTTACCCATTTAATAGTGCTGCTTTGAATGTAATGTTTCTGCAGGGAACCACACAGCCAAATAGAGAAGAGGAGACGAGACAAGATGAACAATCTGATCGACAAGCTTTCAGCCATGATCCCTACGTGTAATCCTATGTCCCGTAAACTGGACAAACTCACAGTGCTCAGAATGGCCGTGCAGCACCTGAAATCCCTCAAAGGTGCAGATTACATATAAAGTCTATACTTATCAGATAGAATAAATCCTACTGCACTAGGTTTAGTTAAAAAGGATATTTAGGTTTAAAAACTCTATTTTTTGTATTATTTGCTGATAGAACTAAAAGCATTTTTTAGCTGTCTTTTTTTTTGTGTTAAATATTTTTTTTTTAACCTGCTATTTTTAGAAAGACTCATTGTTCATGATTTCAGGTTCAGCGAGCTCCTTTTCTGAAGCGAGCTACAAACCGTCCTTTCTTCCAGATGAAGAGCTGAAACACCTTGTCCTCAAGGTAAACAGGACATAGTAAGATACATTTTACTGTGTAATACAATCGATCATAATATTTCATATCATATACAAGTTAAGCTACATAAGATATATTTATATTGTATAACAGATTTAAAAGGCCTGATGGTTTTTGTACTTTTGTCTTGAGCAGATGCTGACTGTCGCTCTTTCCTTGTCTCTGTTGTGCAGGCTGCAGATGGGTTCCTGTTTGTAGTGGGCTGTGATCGTGGGAAAATAGTTTTTGTCTCAGAGTCCGTCACAAAGATATTAAATTATAGTCGGGTAACACTTTTACATTTGTCGCATAATCTGCTTCCATTCCACTTCATGTGAAAATACCAGACACACCAGATGGGTTGATGTTATTAATCTAGGAGTTGTGGGTGGGGCCTTTTTCAGCATTATGAGCAGACTCTCTATTCTAGAATAGCAAGTAAAATGAATACATTTGTTTACTCTTTAAGTGCCTCACAGTTGGATTTGTACTGTTTCTATAAATGGACATTTCTGCTTTTAGTTTATGCTTATTGAAACCTTAATCCGACATACTTCTAGTTGCTTGCATTACCTTGTAAACGTGTTGATTCTCATTGAAAATTTTCACATTTTGTCACGTTGCAACCAAATAAAACTTCAACGGTTTTATTTGGCAGGTCGACAAAGTTGCTCATGATTGTAAAGCAGTGGGTTTGAGGGTTTAACTCAGTCCCATTACTAAACGTTTCATTTAGTTTCTTTTGTCCTACTGGAAGTAGAAACTCTGTTCAAACGTAATCATTAAAGAACTTTTAGGTTTGGTCGATTTTGTCCAGTGAAGAAAAGCTGTATTGCTTTGCATAAAGGAAGACTGCATTTCCCATGAGCACCAGCGTGGTAAAGACCACAGCTTGGTAAAATTCCAATCTCCCAGTCATCTCCAGCTACGACTACGACTTTCCAGTGGCAAAAATGAATAGCGATGAGGTAATGAATCTAACTGGTGAAAAAATATCATATGCCGAAGGTAAAAAATAAGAAATGTTCACTTTGTTTTTTACCGTATTCCTGCACCATAACTCCTTTAACCTGAGAAGTTTGGAGCTTTGAAACTGATAAATAAATGTTTGAACCCTGCACAATTTGCACTCTCAGCGAAACTCAGTCACATCGACTGTCGTCTTTATAGCTAAGGGGGAAGTGACGTCTGCTGTAAAGCGTTCTGCACATTTGTAGTTGTTTTGTTCCTGCCACCCACCTCAAAGTTGTTTTTGTGTTGGTGAAAGTAATAGGTGTCATTCAACTAGTTGTACGTCAACATATAATAACAAAAGTTATGAAAATATTTTATGATTGTTGAAAAGTTACTTTGTGTTGATTTAAGTCTTTTACTGCTTTCGAGGTGTTTTGTTCCAGTTTAGCCCCATATTTTAACTTAAATCTTTTAAATTAACTCTGAGCAGCTTCCCAGTAACTGAAGAAAAGGATCCTCTGACCATGAAGTGGCTTTGGGTCAGAGTGTATGTTCTTTACACGCTGTAATATTGTACGTCTAGTTTGTAAATGATTATTTATGTGTATGACTGTATGACTAAAGCAACCAGTTTCTCCTGCCACACCTCACTTGTTTCATAGACCAGCCCTGTTTTAAACGTCTCCATAGTTTTATCCCTGGCATGTCTCCATCCCGGTGTTTGCGATTCTGTGAACTTACCTTCAAAGATCAGACTGATTTTGAAAAACTGGAATTTAGATTCAATTCGTTTTTCTTTTGTTTTGTCTTGTTTTGAGGTTGGAATATCTCTGTCTGTTGTCAATCTCTTTTGGAAGCGGAAATTTAAATGTGACAAAATGTAAAAAAGTTAAATGAGAATGAATACTTTTTACAAGAAAATGTGAATAAAACTCAAAAGTGTGTCTTTTAAAAGCTGAATCTGACTCCCTTCCAGATTAACGCACCATCTGTTGTGCTCCTGAAGCAACACTCCTCACTAATCTAACTTATAAAACTACTCGTCAGCTTGGTTTAAATTTGAGTTTTTGATTCTTACTTTATCCATTCGGGAGCCTTTTTTTAATTTTTATTTTTTCCAAGTCTGTGGTGATGTGTGTGTTTACCTTAGACGGAGTTGATCGGGCAGAGCCTGTTTGACTACATACACCCCAAAGACATGGGAAAAGTGAAGGAGCAGCTGTCGGCTTCTGAATCACACCCTCGTGAACGTTTAATTGATGCTAAAAGTAAAGCTTTTCTTTCATTTTTTTTTTTATCTAAAAGGGTTGAATTTACTGGGTTTTAACATACATGGTGTCTGCAGCTGGTCTGCAGGTTCAGGCTGACCTTCCCATCGGTGCGTCACGGTTGTGTTCAGGTGCTCGTCGCTCCTTCTTTTGCCGTATGAAGTACAACAAAATACCTGTAAAAGAAGAGAAGGAAACCCAGGCCAATTCCTCTAAAAAGAAAGGTGCTCAAATAAACTGCTCTGTAAATCTCACAATCTATGCCAATGGAAAGGATTTTATTTTGAGCATATGGTTTTATTGATTCTTTCTCCCTGTTTTTTTTCTTTCTGACATTCTAGAGTCACAGAAGTATTGCACAGTCCACTGCACCGGCTACATGCGCAGCTGGCCAACTAGTCAGATGGGGGCAGAGGGGGAAGGGGAAACAGACAAGCAGGACAGCTCCTATTTTAGCTGCCTGGTAGCGGTGGGACGCGTCCATTCGCATTCGACTCAGCAAACTAACGGAGAAATCCGAGTTAAACCCACAGAGTTTGTTACCCGCTACGCCATGGATGGAAAATTCACCTTTGTTGATCAAAGGTAGATTCGATTTAATGCTACTGAGCTGTAAATCTGCTGGAGGGTGTTGCTTATCCTTTGGCCTATTGTTGGGAGAGATTTTAAAATCCTTTTCTGCAGGAAAGTTCAAATCTTTCTTTAAGCTGCTGCTTGAAGCTTAATTAGAAACGTTTTCATTTTAATGGCTGGAGCAAGTATACTTTTGAATTAATCCCCTCTCATAAAAAAAAAAACACACTGTAGTATTTGGTATTTTTATATAATGGTTGTAAAGGTATTACAAGGTTGATATATCAGGGTGTGTGGATGTGGAAGGAGATTTATGACACCAGATAAATTCCACTTTTAAGGTTAAAAACTTCTAGTTCTAATGTTAAAATAGGAAATTAGACAAAAAACAGAAAACATACATTTTTTTTTTTTGCCTTTTTTAATAATCTCACAAAAAGTCTCCTACAGCAGAAAACACAAAACTTTTTACATGAAAGAACTCAGCTATCACATCTAAAGTTGCGTTAAGGTCTCATACATCCCAGAATTGGTGGATTAATCTCAGGCTCTCTTGTATCTTTTCCATCCTAATCCCTGCCCCTGAATACATAAGGAGGTCGGTATAAATATGGGGAAACCGCCCACAGTGCCATCAGATAACCATTGCAACAATGCTGTCATACATAGACTTTGTCAACATACCACACGGAGATTTATCAAAGCCAATTTATTGAATGATATCAGCGACTCACTAAGGAGTTCGGCTGAAAATAAAAAGCCTGCCGGCTTGTACCTGTATCCAGAAGGCGCAAGGTCAGTTGCTGCATTGAGCTCAATAATTGCTGAGCCTTGATCATTTATCATTATTAAAATTTGGATATAACCTTCATGTTTTATTCGGAGTGCTGCACTATAAAAAGAAACTTATGAAAGATTACAAAAAAGGGTCACTAAACCTACCTCATGCGATGTTTTTTATTTGTTTGTTTTGCATGTGCAATAAGTGGGCCTGTTGCTGGTGATCTATACAGATTGTTGCATGAACATTATGTGCAAACTAGTTTGCATGAACCTGGCAGTTTGAGAGTGGCCATGGATAAAAAATACATGGTTGTAAGCAATGTAGTTAGTGGAGGGAATAGTTACTTTGATGTAAATCTTAATAGTTTGTTTTTCAGGAAATTATATTAGTAATCCCAACTGGACCAAAACGGAACATTTTTTTCACTGATTTAATGTCAGGCAGGATGTGTAAATAAATACTCTAGGGTACCGAGATCATTTGGTTCAATAGCAAAAAATAGGATTTAATGTCCGTGACAGATCATTTCAAAAATAAACACTCTTTTATCCTAATGGAAGATGAAAAGCTTATTTTATTCTACAACTGGAAAAAAACAGACTTGTTTCTGCTTTTAAGAATTATAAAATAGTTCAGTTAATAAGTAAAATATTTCTTGTCCTTTGTGTTTAGATGAATTGTATTTAGTGCTTTTTAATGAACTTTTTTAGATTAGTAATGCACAAAACCATTTTTTATTTTTATTGTGGAACATAGGTAGGTTTAAAAATGTTGGAAATACTGATTTTGACTTATTTCACTCTTTTGTGCCCCAACAGAGCAACAACCATTCTAGGTTATCTTCCCCAAGAGCTGCTTGGAACGTCTTGCTACGAGTACTTCCATCAGGATGATTTACTACACTTAGCTGATAGACATCGAAAAGGTTTGAAGTGACTCATAACCTCCTAACTTTGCATTTTCATGTTATGTGATGCACATCATGCTGTAACTTTCTAGTTTTTGTAAACCTGTAATAGTAGGCGCCATGTGTTTTTATTGTATTGTTTATTTTTCTTGTTGTCTCTTTGCAGTCCTGAGGAGTCGAGAGAAAATAGAGACGAACTCTTATAAATTCAAAACAAAGTACGGCTCTTTTGTCACTCTGCAAAGTCAGTGGTTTAGTTTTGTCAACCCCTGGAACAAAGAAGTTGAATATATAGTGTCAACCAACACCGTCATATCGTGAGTATATGCGTACACCGCTTCTTGTTTATCTTAACCATATCTGCACATGGCTGCTTGCAAAATGACCCGCTTCCTGTAACCTCGTCCCCTCACAAGGTATGACAACAGTCGAACGGGCCGATCGGGACATAAGTCGGAACAGTCGGGTAACTCCAAGGCTTCAGAAGGTCAGACCATAATAATCACAGAGCTGCTTCTATGCACAGTTTTCATGCTACATGCACTGCTCTATGGTTTCCCCTGTGTATGAATGAAGTGGGTGGTTTTCCGTTGAAGACAGCAAATCAAGTCTGACCCAGAAACATTTATAGGTCACTTCCAACATGGTGTATTAGAAACTGGTGCACTCTGAGGGATGTTACTATTCAGGGTTTGGTTTTTTTCCCCCCCAATTAGTTTATATGCTTTTATCTGATGTTGTAAAGAGTTTTTTTTTTTATAATTATACTCGAGCTTAATTAATATGCAGAAAAAGAGTCATGAAGGTTTTACAGGAAAGTACCTGCAACTGGTTTGCCTAAAAAAAAAAAAAAAAAACCCACAAATGTTCAACATGTTGCATGGCTGCAGCCTGCAGAGCTGTTAGTATCTGAGCTGTCAGAGTATTGAAGCATTAAAAGAAAAGGGAATAGCGAATGAAAAAGACTTTTGTTTATTCCAGACATTTTTCATTGATTTGCTCTCTAGACAACATTAAACAAAGGTCAAATTTGGACCGTTGATTTAATAAAAAAAGAAAGAAAGGAAACAGGATTAAAAAAAAATGCAAACTGCTAAATTTAAGACTTGATATATAAAAAATATATATATTGGAAGTCTTGTAATCCAACATGTTTTCTTACAGAGTGCAAGAAGTCCCTTCCAGTCATACCAGGCATCTCGTCTGCATCTGGAACCATGATATACGCTGGAAGCATTGGGACACAGATTGCCAACGAGCTGCTGGATTTTAACAAGTACGAAATGATAACAACAGTGTTAACTTTGTAGCACAAAGGAAAATTGGAGCCCACTCTGCTTTCTAACACATTTTGACATAAAGATATGACTATTGAAATCAGGTGATATGAATAGTGAAAGCTGAAGAGAATGAAAAAATGTCTCACGTGTCTCGTCTTTGGACAGATGAGTTTAAAACAGCAGAAGAGAGGAAATGTTTAGCAATAAACCAAACACAAAAGAGAAGATGACGCCAACTATAAGGCTCAGAGCTGAAAGCATCTTTGTTTATAGATCAGAACTGCCTGGACAGCTCAGTGTCACAGACTTCATCATGTGTATCAGAGCGTGTTTGAGGAAAATGGAGCAGCAGGACCAGACCCTGAAACATGCTGCTGATCCAACTCATGCCATTGAGTCTAAGAAGGACTGGATGAGGATCTGAAAACATAAGAAGTCTTTGGCAGAGGCAACATCCAGACCTTTTAGTCGTTGAGAAGCCTACAAACAATGAAAAGCTTATTTCAGATCAATGAGGCTGAGAGGGATGCAGACAAGAAAAGTCTCAATGTTATTTGAACCAAATAGTCTCAACAAAATGGCTACTAGAGCGTTATATTAGTTATTTTTTAAGAGTATAAAATTTCCCTGGAATTTGTATGTGAACTTTTTTTAAACAAAGAAACTAATATTTAATAGGGTTTTCTAAATTTCTAACACGATTGGAAATGTGAGGACAAGCTGAATTGTAAAGTGTCTTTTGTTTTTTTGTCTGTTTTTTTTTTTTCTTCATCCATCTCCAATAAGAGCTGTTTTTTCAGCTACAGTGTTTATTGGATTTTTCTTGGTTTGTTCAGGATGAATTCATCACCTTCCAGTGGGAATGTCAGTCCGTTCAGTCTGGCTCAGGATAAGTCTCCCCAGACTCTGAATCAGATCAACAACAGTGTAAGTTTCTGTCTTCTTCACACTTATGCCACTAGATGGCGCTGTTCAGGCTCATATTATCTATAAAACCATACATCTTCAGGTGTTGGACCTTAGATCTAGAAACATGTTGGCTATAATGTTTCTCTGCAGCAGGATTTTTGCAAACAGATAAATATTATTTGTTTTTGTTTTGTTTTTGTTTTTTTTGCAACAACTCTAAGGACTCCGGATTACTATATATTAATGGGTGGAGATAAAACACTTGTTTGATTAGGGTTTTCATTTTATATTTTCACTGCTTCACCTGAGTGAGATGCTGATTTTTATGGGATGTTTTGATTCTTATCACATCGTAACGTTGGAGGATCCTGATTAAATGAGTGTCATAAACACTGTAGACTTGCTTGTCTGCAGAGATAAAGATATGGGTTTAGATACTGAGTAAAAAGCCAGCAATCTACAGGATATGAAAAACAGCAGAGTGCGCGTCATTTAGGAGGGGATCTTGGTTATTTTTCAACTCCTGCACTTATTTCCTGGTTGACCCTTAAAGTATCTACCTAGTAACAGATATCATGACCTGCTACAGAAAATCCAGACTTAACTTGAGCTTAACATAAGCGGGTATAAGAGCTTTGGGGTAAAATGCTGATAACACTGAACACCATAAGGTGAAACATTTTTGTTTCTTTTTTATTCCTTATCAATGGTGCTGGATTATTAAGGATCCACTGTTTTATAGAAATAATTTTCATTTGCGTAATGTTGCAGCGAAGGGCCTGAGGGCTCCTGTCTAAAGATCCAACTCAATAGTCTACAATGGCTCTTAATAGTGGCTAAAAATGATATAAAGAAGCAAATAATGTACTATAATAAAGAATAACAGTCTTGGAAGCTTATGTGTTTTTTTTATAAAGAAAAATCGAATTGACTTTCCCAACAGAAGGACATTAAAAGAACCTGAAATATGTTTTAAGAGCTATTTTTACTTATGATGTGTTTTATTATTTGCATTTTTTAATACCTATAGAAGAAAAGCCTTGTTTCATTTTTGTCAGTCATGTTGTTTTTCCTTATTTTAAAAGCTAAAAAATACAAATAAACTGTTAGTGGTTAAAATGGTTACAGATTTCCTATGGAAGATATTTAACAACAGCAATTAATTGTGTTTTTTAAAATCTCGTAATTTGAGGCTTTTACTTACCTCTGGGCAAAAGAGCTCTTGGAATATCTCATTTCTGTTGTTGTTTTTTTTTAATTCTTATCCTCAGACGTAAATTCTCTAATCTGATCATCTTTCTTGTTTTAAGGTGCCAAATGGAGAAACTTCTGACATGGAGATTCCAGGAAAGTCGAGCTCAGAGGGTGAAGCTCCAGGGGCTTCGTTCTCAGGAGGAGACTCTCTGATGGGTAATTTATCACAGCCCCTTAATCAACTTTTAACTTAACAAGTCAATATAAGCATTAAAGCTATTTCCTCCGTCCCGCTGCTCCCTGGTCCTTAATTAGGTAGAATGTGAAAACATCATTCTGACATACGTGGCTCTCTTCTATTTTATCAATATGTAAAAGGATTGCCTGACGTTCAGGTGTCGTGAAGGCAGTTATCTAGTTTTACTCGTTTTAATCCTTAAGGAAAACAAACTTTGTCGTGTCAAATGTTCCCTACTGAGAAAATGCACTAAAACCTTATTTGATGCTGATGAGTTGCCAGAGCTGAGAAAATGATAAAAACTTTCATGAAACGCAAAGAAAGGCAAGAACCTAAAAATGTGGGATTAACGGGTATCAAGGCAGTTTTCAATGATTGTTTTTTTTCCTCTGATGTCATTCAGTCCTACTCAGTACAGTAATATAATACATCACCTGGGAAATGTATTAAAGCTGTAACAGAGATGTGTTTTTCTTTTTCCTTTGTTGACTATTGAGGATAGAAACCTTAACTTGGATTAAACAGTCTCTGCTGATTATCTGCGATTAAATCGATATATATATTTAATATCTTGTAATAACTAACAATTAACATTAATAAAGAAACCTAATCAGACCTCTTGATTTAAACATTAGTTATTATTGGTATCAGAGATTTGCCAATTGTAAAAATCCTAATATTTGGGGATTTTAATGAGCTGTGCCTGTGTGTCCTACAGGCTGTTGGTATCAGCTCTTCCTGTAGAGAAGGCGTAAGGTTAAAGGCAGAGAGAAGAGGAGGAAATGGGATTTAACCTAAATGTGTTTCCTTGTATTCATAATTTCTATCTGTTTGTTTGTTTGTTTGTTTCATTTTCTCCAGGGGAGAGTTCCCAGCTGGATTTGGATAGTGTTGTTGGAGCCAGTCTGAACAGTCTGAGCAACGACGAAGCAGCCATGGCGGTGATCATGAGCCTGCTGGAGACGGACGCAAACTTGGGAGAAACTGTAGACTTTGAAGATATGCACTGGTCCTTATAGAACCTGCTGTTGGGAAACCTTTGAATGGTCTGGGACGGGGATGCTAACTCCAAAAAGAAGCAGTTATCGGGGGGGGGGGGGGGGGGGTGTTTCTTTCAAAACTTTATAATAATTTTAAAAATTATTAGTTCCTCCCTTTCATGACACGCTGCATGTTTACAAGATCAGTACTGGTGCAATGCTGTTTCCCCTCAGATGGGGGTTGTGCCTCTGGAGCCTTGCAGCAATTTCACGCTAGATTAAAGTTTTAACAAAGCTTAGACAATAATTGAAGTTCTTAACTTTTCATCCTGGCTTTAAAAAAAGAAGAAGAACTCCACAAATCTCTGAACTGATGCTTCTTTGTGATTATTATAGAAAGTCATGAGGAATACAGCCTGTCAGCCCCCCCTGCTTGGGATATAAGCGTTAAGATGGAGTCCACCACAGCAGGAGAAGCCTCCGTAACCTCTGCCTTTGAGAGTTGGAAGGTTTCTGAACATTTGCCACGGCAGCAGATCTGTGAAGCTCTTCTTTTCTACACGGTTCTAAATATTCTGTATCTGTTTGGGGTTAATGAGGGCAAACACCACATTTTTAGACCACATGTGTCTTAAAGAGACAAGTTTGCAAAGGAGACCCCAGTTTTTTTAAGAACTGTAGAATCAGACATGCAGCAGTTGGACAAACATTTGTCCTAAACATTCAGTGGATTAACTTTATTCGAAGCAAAAAAGAAAACGGGAAACATTTCAAAATGGTGACTATGAGTTTTGGTAGCAACAGCTGAACGAGTCACTTTCCGTTTTATCAGTCTGTGTTTAAAGTTGAATCTTGGTGATGATAGAGGAGTTTTCCAGACTTCCTGCTTTCTGTGTATTGTTGCCCTCAGTTCACCTGTGTCTTCTCATGCATTATCAGCTTTATAGTTTTACAGGTAAGCTTTAGCCCAAGGTGTGTTTTGTTTTTTTTCTGTTATAATGTACATTTATGCACTGACACCGTTCTGAAGACGTGTTAATATTTCCTGTACTTTCTGGCTGTTTGCTGTGTCGTCTCTTAAAGCTGCTGTCAGTCGAAAACATACATTCTCTGTTAGCATTAATGATGTATTATTATAAGTTTTTGTTTGAACAGTTCATTTTTCTTTTAGCGTCAATGAAACGACACATAATGTCAGTGATTTGGTACAGATGCTTAAATTTATTCCAAATGGTCTCCCCCTATTTATCAGGCTTTCCATACATAGTTACCCCCCCACCGGTATAATTGTGACTGCACGATGAGGCACTAGTCCATTGAAACGGTAAAGCTTGTCTGAACTTGCCCAATGCTTCTTCCTTTTTCCTCATGTTATCCTTGCATCAAAGGTTTTGCTCGTTGTCGACTTATCTGTTAAATAATTAATGCATAACTATATATTTTTTTCAGTTTCTATACAGCAGTTGGGGGACTGTTCCATTTTTTTAGATTGTTTCCACAGTTCTGTGAGATACACCAGTATTACTGATAGTAAAACAGAGCCTCAGCCTGCTGCTGCCACCTCCATGCTTCCCAGAGCCTCACCTTGTTTTTCCTCAGTTATAACTTCATGTAGAATGAAACAAATCTGCAGATTCTGATGCTGTTGAGCTTTTGTTGATAAGCGTCTTAATATATATACATTTTTTAAGTTGCCTCAGACTCTGCGGTTCTGTTAAATGTTTTTGGACTTTTCTTAAAAGCTGTGTTGATGTGTGTTAAGAAAACCAAGTAAACGACAATCATTGAAGAAATATCCACTTTGAATTGGGTCGTGGTCTCGTTGCCAGCCACAGATAATTGGAGGTTTTGGTTCAACTTGTGAAACAACATTTTAGCCTCATAGCAGCTGATTGAACTTTGTTGTTCTGAGATGTTTCTGCGCAGGTTAAAGGTGGGTCCAAATGGATCATAAAGAGCTTCAGATATTTTTTTAACATCGTCTATGATGGGTGTATGTATCTGTGTAATAATTAAGGGGCTGCTATGCAGAGCTGTCGTTCCATACATTTCTACATCTGAATCTGTAGTTCTCTCGTTGTAAAATTAATGGTTTCTGAATGCATCCTTCATTTTAAAACTTAGGAGTCTCTGAACCTTCCTGAATCCTGTTGCTATTTACCTCATGTAGATTTCAGACTTCCTTTTGCTTAGAATTGCACATTTATCTCTTGCAGAGAAAAGTAACAGCCATTAATAATATGCTCTGTTGGTGAACTACTGCTTCGTTTTAATCGATTTTTAAGTTTTTTTTGTGGAATCACCAAAGCATGTTAAAAATCTGTCGCACAGTCACACTTTCCCTGAAAATTGACCCAGTTGAAAGAATCTGATGTATTGGTTGTTTTATAAAAGCATTTTCTTTAAAACTTTAAAGCCAAAGTAGAGGAATTTAATCTGATGTCTGATATAATTTGCCTTTTAACACATTTATTTTAAAGATGCATTTGCTGAGTGCTGCAGATGTGACCTGTGTTTTAGGAGCATTAGTTTTAAAAAATATTTGTTTGTTTTTTTTTTGTTTTTTTTTTGTATATTTTTGTCACAAAATTGGTCTGTTTAACTCTGTGAATTCTTAAAGACTTGTATCTTTGGCCACGATCTAATGATTTCTTGAAGACTGTTAACATCTTTGTTTTTCCAGTAACAGCTCCTGTTTTGTGGACAGAAAGCGTGAATCATGAAGAATACCTTCTCGTCATATTAAGCTTGAATTTTAAGGAGCCAGTCGACGCAGCAGCTCAGCTCACAAGGGACCATCCCACCTGTGTCCGAAGTGCCTTTGGACATTTCTGCTCGGACACACAATGAAACCGGTTTCTTTTGTTTTCTTTCAGTTTTTCTCTGAGACTCCTCTGCAGAGCTAAAATGTATTTCATTGGATTAACTTGAAGCTCCGTGGCGTGCAGTGCTCATCATGGATGGAGACTTATGCACAGATTGAAGCAGAGGCTTCAGCACTCGCTACCTAACCAGACATGCAGCCCTTAGGAGTCCTGCCATGGATGTAGGGGATCTTTTTTTTTTTTTTTTAAAGGGCAAAGATTCATTTAGTCATAAACCCGTTTGGTGTTGTTACTGTGCTGCTCCCTCCATCGCTCGTTTCCCCACATAGATTATATATTGCTCTCATATCAGCTTGTTTTGCTGTCGGAGTGATTGAACTTTTCACAGTTTTGCTTTGTCTCCATTTGAAATAAAGTGTAGTTTTTGTAACCAGGTGAACTCTGTTTGGTGTTACTGGTTTAGAATGGTTATTTTTCTTAACTCTCAGGTCGCTCCTCCTATCCAACACGCAGAAAGATGCATCTTTCAAATGCAACTGAATTTCTTGTCAGCTTAGCTCTGCAGACCCTGGTGGCATGTTGAAGAATTTCAGCCCTTTGATTTAGGTGTGTTGAAGCACAATAAAAACTTTCCGAAACAGCTTGAAGCTGTGTTAACAATAAAAACATAAAAATACAGATTATAAATCACAATAAAGCTATAACAACATATATATCGATAAACTAGTTCTAAGTTTTCTATAACTCTTAGCCTTAAACAGGTTTCTTTATACAGGTAAGAGCCAGTAAATTAGAATATTTTGAAAAACTTGATTTATTTCAGTAATTGCATTCAAAAGGTGTAACTTGTACATTAT
>JAUZNJ010088797.1:0-22789 GCA_034780135.1 Jordanella pulchra | reverse complement strand
CATCCCCCCTTTCCTGTCAGCCTACTGTCAGAAAAACGAGCCGCTAGTGCCGTAAAAAGCTCAAAAAAAAAAAAAAATGAATATACAGGTTTTATTTAGCTGGACTAAATGATGTCTCTCTCTGGATTGTAAAGGTTAAAGTCCCGTGAATTAGATTTAGATGATTTTATCCTTAAAAAATTAATGATTTATTATTTTATCCTATTTTATAAACATTATTCAGCCTGGGAGTTTGGAGCAGTAACATAAATATCTCAAGATTATATTAAGGGAGAGGAGTTCACTTTATAATCTAGGATCTAACGATCAGAGGCTGAGTTTGATCTTCTCTCTCACTGGTTGGATTTAGTTAATAACCGTTTGGTCTCCCTCTGTCACAGATGGAGGCGCCGCCCTGCAGGGAGGTGGAGGAGCTGCAGCGAGAGCAGGAACAGAGCTCCGACCACGTCGTCGGGCTCAGTCTCTGTGACTCTTCCACGCTCCTGTGGCGGATCCAGGACCTGAGAACGGTGAGGTCCAAAGGCCTGGTGGGGGCACTTCTCGGCTCCCTGCCCAGAACCCCGAGACAGAATATCCGATTAGGCCGTCCATTGCTGCTGCTGCCAGAGGAGGAGAGGCTGCTGAGGGAACAACACGGTGCCGCCGCTCTGCCTGCCCGGAAACAGGTCAGAAGCCATCTGTGTGTTCAGTTCCTTCAAATGATGAAATTTATCTGACAGTTGATTCTGCACAACAATCATAGCTTCACTTGCAAGGAAATTTGAGTAATCCGACCTCTCATTTGTAAGAAAAGTTCCCCCTGCAGCTCAGGCGACAGTAACACCCATGAAACTTCTGCATGAAGCAGCAAGGCTCTATGATCCTGGCAAAAGGATCCGAATATCTGACTTTCACAGGTTTCACAGTTACCATCCAGCACAGGACACAGTCCTGGAAACGAGCGTCTTGATTTCACCAACGTTTATGCAGTTTTCCCACACAAGTTTTCCCTGCTCAAGACATTCCAACATGACGCTTTCTCTTATGGCATCTCTCTCCACAAATTTACACATTAGTCATGAGCTGAGAATGTCCACTAATGTTTGTTGTCTCATCAAGTCAACTTTAGCTCTGTCTTTAGCTGCTTCAGAACAGGGGAGCTCATTTAAGCTGCTTTCCCACTGAAATTAGCGGGTTAATGTTGGGTTTTGAAACCCAGGATGATCCGCTAACAATCAGCATTTGGCTCCTTTACAATTTGGCAATAGAACTGTTTGTTAGTCTAACTGTTCATTTAGTTGTTGTAATTTTTGAGTTTACGTTTGGGATGTCCCAATACAAGTTTTTAATTGACGATACAATCCCGATATCTGAGCTTTGAGTTTTCACTGATACTGATATTTAATCGATATGATATCAGCATGAATCATTCATACTTTTATCACGTCTTTGATGGTGTGGAAGGAAAGGAAAGGCTCAGACAATAATTCTCATCAGCATCTAGTTTGAGACCAACTATCCTATTTCTTACTTATTAAAGAGATGCAAAAACTTTAAACAAAAGTGGATAGAAGTGAAGTGTTTCTAAGCCGTTTGTGACCCTCGGCCTCCATACTTTTCCCAACACACCAAGCCAGAGGAACTGGCGCCGCTGCATCGCCAGTGGAAGTAAATCTAGACGAAGTATAGCTTTCATCGTCGCCTTAAGGTCACTGTCTTTTATTTCTTTTAGCCCGAACTCGTGCTGCAACCTTCACACGGGTCGTAATTCCCCCGAGTTGCAGTTTTCTTTTTTTATAATCTTCTTCATTGCTGGATCAATACCTGTTTCCAGTTTAAGACGCAACACATGCTGCCACCCAGTGACATGGAGGAGTATTACATTAGTCTGCACATGTGCAGGTGCTCTCTAAAGGTGTGTTTGTTTTGTTTGTTAGGATGCGGCGGCCGTTGAGCTCCGGCAGCGCTGTGAGGACGAGCAGGAGAGAAGCTTCAAGGAGCAGAGCGTCCTCGCTCTGGAGGACAGGAAGGCGGCGCTGCTTCGAGCCATGACATCATCAGGTTGGCGTGTTGCTATGGAGAGAGTTCGTTCATTCTTTTGTCTGTTCTAATTGTTGTTTCCGATCTTCAGGCTCGGAGTCTGGCGCACCCTCAGATGATGCCCTGCAGCGCCGTCTGCTGGCCCTCGAGCAGAACTTCACCTTTCCTCGCTCAGCGCTGGCGGTGCAGCTGAGCACAGCCAGGGCGGGGCTTAGCCACTGTCAGGAGTCTCGTGCCTTCCTTAGAGCTGATTGGCCAATCAGACAACGGGATGACCCCCGCTGTGAGGCCAGGTATCAGGTGTTCAGAGACCTGCGGGGGCGGGGCTTCTACCTGACATCTGCAGGGAAGTTTGGAGGAGACTTTCTGGTGTATCCAGGTGAGCTTGAACGCCTGTTTGTCTCGTCTGAGCTGTTCATCGTCCGGCTCACTCCTCTTCCTCCTCATCATCATCAGGAGACCCACTGCGTTTCCACGCCCACTTCATCGCCATCTGCCTGACTCTAGATGAGTCCATCTGCATGCTGGATGTCCTGTCTGTGGCTCGGCTGGGCTCCAACGTGAAGAAGACAGTCCTGCTGTGCTCACCGGCGCCGGATGGCCCGGTCCAGTACACGTCTCTACAGTGGAGTGGGATGGTGTAGCGGCGGGACCAGACCGCTTCTGCTGCATTCAGGGAATGACCAGAACCTCTGAGGGGACTGTGAATGTTTGGACCCATGCTGGTGGACCGAGAAGTCCACCATAAACCCGAACCTGAATCGGAACGAGTGAGAAACCAGAGCTGGATACTAACTGAACAGACCTTCGTGGTCACATCCTTCAGAAACAAGCAGGTTCTGATTACAGAACCACGAAGGCCTCTCTGGGCCCGGACTGGAAGCTGAGGCTCCTTAGCCGATCTGGACTGGATCTGGGTCCCCTAATTGCCCCTGGTGTTTGGGCCCCTGAGCGATTCTCCTTGGGTCCTGAAGCCTTTTGGCCCCTTTAGGTCCAGATACCTAAAGCCTCTTGGGCTCTTTGGACCACTGGTCTTGGGCCCTTAGATCTGTCGCTGCTCCATTAGTTGAAGCTGTGAAGGAGGATCTTCATCAGCAGCTTTTTGGTTCCTTTGTTCTTTCGCACCCAGAACCTTTATCTTGAAGTGTGCAGGTGGATCCATAACCCTGACTGAGAACATTTCTGCCTTAATGTGTATTTAAAGATAAACAATCTCCTTTTTTTTATATTTTGCAGAAAATCTTTCTTTTAATTTTCGTTAGTTGAAAATATTTGATGATTGCAAGCGGTCGCCATGGAGACTGGAAGTGTTTGTTTCGTTCAACGTCTGTTTTGTGTCCGACGTCTTTGGCCAAATAAAATTGTTGCTCAGACTAAAGCATCACAACACGAGTCAATAAAAATATAGATTTTTAAACCATTTTGTTTTTTATTGTTTCCAATTTACAGACCTCTGTTGATTGATACATGTTTTTTAGGATAGCACCAGCAGGGGGAGCTGTAAGCCCGCTCAGTAGAACGGGTCAGTCCCATTCCAGTTAATGGCGGCTCCGTCCCACTTTGTCCTGATGGTCATCTCCAGGGACGGGAACTTTTTCTCTGGGTCTGCCTCATTAGACATTGCCTCCCAGTGGTGGGAGTGAGTATCTGCAGGAGATCCAGAACAACTCTTTAGTTTTTTTTTTTTTTTTTGAGTTGAGTTGGATTAAAAGATCTGAATACCAGGGAAGGGTGGTGTTTACCAACAGTTAGGCGTGCTGTGGATCTCTGGCAGGTCTGGCCGTTGTAATAGAAGAGCTGAAACTGGTGCTCCATCCTCCAGTCGGACAGCAGGGAGCGGCTCAGGCTGAACAGAACCGAGTGGCTGGTGTTAATACAACAAACCCAGACTGGGAACCTGGGGGTCTTCAGCATGCTGCCTACCTGCAGACCAGGAGAGCATTTTGTTCAAATGGTCAGAAGAGAGCCAATGAGTCCAACAGGAAAAATCATGGTTAAGTTGAAGAAAAAATAAGTTTTGAGTTTTACATATAAGGAAAACCCTGGTTTGATGCCTCACTTAATTTAGACTGAACTAAGAATCAAGTCAAACCCCAAAACTCAACAATTCCACCTTTAAGAGTTTGCATCTGAAACACGGAGCGAATCAACTGAACCTGAACAGTGGCTCTCAGTCTGAACAATTTATGCTCACAGGAAAAGTAGAAATCTGCCCAACAGAGATGAAGGACAGAATCTATGAATGTTATTCTATTCTTTATACCCGCTTATCTTTGCAGGACTGTTGGGGGGGTTGCTGTTGGGCGACAGGACAGGTTGCCAGTCTGTTGAACACACACACTCTTAAAGGCAACCCTGAGTAATCAGTATAACCGTCATATTTTTTGATTGTCGAAGGAAGCCAGAGTACCGGAGGTTTCATTGGGAGAACATGCTACCTCCATCAGTGTGTCTGATTTCAGCGGCTGCATTTTCTAAGGACCCGGGTCTACCTGGACCGAGTCCTCCTAGGGCTTGAAAATAAGAGGACCAGGTCAAACAGGTCCAGCCTTCTCCGGCTTTCACCCCCCTGGTTGCTGAACTTCGTACTACTGTTCTGTTGGCTAATTTCATTGTTGATGAGCTTCAGCAGCAGAACCGTGTTCACAGATATCAGATCTGTAGTTCACACACAGCACAGATATTGGAATCTGGGCTTAAATTTAAACCAAACCAATGAACACAGTCATATAATAAACCCTCTCAATAAACCAAACATTACTGCCACATATCTGACTCCATAACATTTTAAAAAATATATTTTCATAAATTTCCGACAGAACTATTCACTTAATTTTGTTATATTAAACTGCATTTACAATATTCACCACTGTTCGTCGCCATTGCCCTCTGAGCGCAAAATAGACGGCTTGCTTGGACTCGCAATGAATCATGGGAAAACCAAGGCTGCGTAGGATACACGGACCCATCCTTCAAAACAGGTAAAAAGAAGGCTACATCCGTCGGCCGCATATAAAGGAGTCTTTGAAACCCAAAAACTCTGAGGCGCTATGATGTAACCGGCCGACAAATCCGGCCTTTAGAGGACGCAGCTGCCAAATCCTAACACAGTGTGTGTTTGAAAAACATCCACCCATCCATCTTCTCCCGCGTATCCTGTCAGGGTTGAGGTGGGGCTAGAGGCTATCTCCTGCAATCTGGGTGAGAAGCAGGGTACACCTTGGACAAATCACCAGTCTGTTAGGCAACACAGAGAAACTTAAGGACAATTTAAAGACGTCAATTAACCTAACAGTCATGTTTTGGGACTGTGGGAGGAAGTACCCAGAGAGAACCCACGCACACACAGGGAGAACATGCAAACTCCACACTGAAATACCCTGGGCCGGCAACTGAACCCAGAATGTTCTTGGTGCAAGGAACAGCAAAAAAAACAAACAATTCCAATGTTTAAATACAGATAAAATGGGACACAATTAAATATTGGCTTTGTCATAAATCCTCTAGGTGTAGTCCTTATGTCCTGTGGTTTCACCTTTCAACAGGTTAACAGCAAGGACACTACAGAGGGTAGGAAAGGAACCCTGGACTCCAGTGCTGAATCATGACAGCCTTACAGATGCCATTATGGGATGGACACACATAAATGACTGGTCAAATTAGGACTACAAAAAACAAAAGTTACACAAACATTGCAAACGGCTGAAGCTCTCAGTTATAAAACCCAAAACATATGAGGGTGGGGACATTTGTCCGTATAACACAAAGTACATGTGTTTTTTTTTCTCATTAACCTCTGTAATGTGGACTGTTCCAATACATCCTGTCATACAATGGATTGTTGGAAACTGTACAGTTCCTAGCTAATTGAATTACTGCTCCCTGGTCCTAGCTCCTTCCTATCTGCCAGCACTAGTTGAATGGCACTTATTGTGGTTACCACGGACACACTACCGTCATGGCTTCTTGCCCTGACCAACCGGACATATTTGGATCAAGCCAAGTTTCATTTATGTGTAATGTTGTCCCTAAGCCTAAAGGCTGCCTGGATTCAGCACAGTAGTCCTAAGTTCCTTTCTCACTCAGAATAAAGCTTTTAATGTTGGCCCCATGAAAGGTAGCAGGACAGGAGCTAGGTGGCTACAAAGGAGATACTATAAAGTTTTCATATGCTGTTAAATCACCAGACAGAATGGGTTATACTGCCTCTGTAGGCCAGGAGGATTCACACATGTAGGACCTAAAATCTACAGACGCAGAAGAGGTCAAATACAGTGTTTTATTTAATAATCCATGGGGAGGTTGAGAACTCGGTACCTGTGGCAGACCGCCTCGGTCCATCTGCTCTCGGCTCCAGTGCAGGTAACCCACATCGCTGCGTGACAGGACTCCTTGCAGGGGGCGCTCCAGAGGCTCACCGTCCTCCCCAAACTGCAGCGTCCCGTTGAAGACGTGAGAGCTGGCTCTGCCCGTCAGCATCAGGTTCATTAAAGGCTGTGGAGAAACCAACATCATAAGTAGAACCTGAGCAGTGGGTGGGGGTCCTGCAGGCACATCATTGGTTCAGATGCTTCTTCTGTCCGGTCCTACAGAGCTGGGTGTTAGCAGGGATGAACGAGGCGGCTTATAGGGGAGCGAGTCCTCAGAAACCAACTGATCAGAACCGGATAGGATTCTGTTTGTGAATCAAATGTAAGTTCATGGTCTTCTAAATGGTAGGAACTTGCAGTTCAACCAGCAAACCCATAGAAACCAGGATCCACTCTACATCGCAGGTGAGTATCTTACCTGTCGACACACAAAGTTTCCCAGGCTGAGGTGCAGCAGATGGGCGGTGTCAGAGTCCAGATCGTCTCCTAGCCTGAAAGGAAGAAGAAGTATAATTGGGAAACATATCAGACCTTATCTGATGTCAGGTTCTGTAGTAAATCCAGGCAACCAGAGTAAAGTCTTTACTCTCTCTGCAGGTTAAATCCTAATTCAGTTGAACTCTAATTGATGAGGTCTGTTTGGTCAGACACCATGGATCGTCTGGAGTGTTACCTCTCTACTGTCCGTGAGCAGATCAGGCTGTACAAGAACAGGATGACTCCATGGCTCCCCTCCTCTTTAAACTAAAAACAGATAGAAAATCTTGGTTTTCAAAGGTCTCCTATGGTTAATTTTCCAGTTTTTCCAAACTTGATGGCTACCTCAGTCCATGCACTGATCTTAAGCTCCTTCCAGCTTTATATCTGAACCAATGGGATCATAGGTCAAAGTTGAATTCTGGATTTACTCACACATTTAATGTGGTCCAGGATGAACATCTGGAGGACCTCCTTCTGGTCGAAGGTGAACAGCTGCAGCTAAAGCACATCATGGATTCAGTACGGATGCCATCAGTGCAGAGAGAGGACTGCAGACCATCTGGACAAAACTGACCTTCTCTGTGAAGTTGTCCAGCTTGTAATCCAGATGGGGAGTGATGCAGTAGTCCTCGGTTACCAAGGTTACAGTGGCTCGTTCCTCCTGACCGGCCAACCAGAGGCTGTCGGAAAGTGCAGCTGCAAGCGCCTTTTCCTGATCCCTCTGCTCCACCTGACTGAGGCTGGGAGACACACATTACTGACCCTTAAATCGCAACACTAATGGAACAAAATTCTCTGAAAGCAGGATTGCCATTTTCTAATAACAAGTTAGACTCTTTCTTTTGGGAAAGTATCCAATCTGAGAGCAGATAGTTTGGTTTGAAGATGGATGACGACGGCTTCTGTTCCTCAGGTGGATTATCTAGTGGGATTTCAGAGCTCTCATTGTTGTCTTGAAATGGCTCTGATGTCAAGATAGCGTCTCTAACTCAGGCAACCATGCTTCAGCTGTCACTGGATCTTGAGTGAATGGGGGAAGGTGTCATAGTACCAAACGGGATCATGTCAGGGAGCCTGTACTCACCAGTCCAGCGTTGCTCTCTCTGTGCTGTCCGGTCGACTGAACAGGAGGTACTTGATGATGCGAGCTTGGATGACCATCTGAACTGCGCGTGCTCCGCCCTGAAACACACACCTGTGCAGGTGAGGCAACGCAAAAAAGTGCTGGTGGCTGGTTAGTTAGTTTAAAGTTAAGTTCTGTTGACCAAACCCTGCCTGGTCTGACTTGGGCTCCAAAATTTTCCAGTAAACTTCTCCATTATAGAAACTCTGCTCAGTCCAACCAAACCAAAACTTAAGCTCTGTCTAGTTTGATTAAAAGTTAGCTTAAACTGATTAAAGTTCAGTTTGACCAGAAAGTAATCATGACAAGAATAGGCAGACACACCTGGATTAATCAGTAATGAAAGACAGGAAACGAAGGAGCTGGTAGTAGTGGAGGTGGGTATACATTTATCTTCCATGTCCAAACATCTGAACATGGTTGAAGATAAATGTGTGAAGGAAAGTGATTCAGAGTTTTTGACAATAAATATTATGGACGGTCTGATTGCAGTTCAGCTTGGTAACACCAGAACTCTGCACACGTCCCAGAAACACTGCTTACACAAACATTTAGTTTATGCTATAATAAATTCCTGCCTCAGAAAGAGTTTATTTCTGTCGTTTTACTAAACATTTCTATGAGAATGAGAATCCTGGTTTAGGACCTAAATCCTCTCTGACTCCTGCCTGGAGTCCAAGACATTGACTTTTTGATTTGTTCTTAGTGAAGTTCACAATAGATTTTAAAAAATCCTTTTTAATCTATCAGAACCTGTTTCCACCTATGTTTAATGGTTTGCTATAGTGAGATAGGAGTAGAATTTAGCATTTATCACTGAGGTCCAGGTTTCTCACCCTGTCCGCCTCCAGAGCGTATGACAATTCAGAGTCTGGTTCTCTGAACTGAAAGAAAGCCTTCCTCCATTCGTAGTTGAAGACGTGAAACGTTCCTCCGAAGAGGATCCTCCTCAGGCACTGAGAGAAAACAGATAAACCTTATCAGCTCTGGTGCTGGTCACAGATTCCTGGAAATGCTTCAGCCCACCTGGTGACGGTCGGCCTCTACCAGTGCTGCAGGGTGCCCACGCAATCAAGAATCTTTATTGTCATTAGTTTAAAACACTAACAGAGAAATTAAGAATGAGCATCCATAAGTAAGAGAAAAAATGAGGAGCTGCCGATTAAATGCAAGTGAATATCTACTGTTGCCACACACTCATATCCAGGAGAAAATCCTGCAAAGTCAATGACTGGATTTAATCAGCTGGATTTCTGTTTGGAATATTCGATTAAACTGTCTCTGTTAAGTGTCTAGAGACAATATGTTGTGAATTGCTCCTATACAATAAATTGAATTGAACTTAATTAAAAAAATAATCAAACTATAATATTGTAATAATTTATTGCATCAGTTATGTTAAATACCAAATAAGTAAACAGAATGTTGTGGTTTTAGAACATTATTGAACCTTTATATGATTATTAAATATAACAACACAGAAATATATGATGTTACTGAATTAAGAAAATAAGATGTAAAACAGTAACAGTTCCCTTAACAGGGAAGTACAACTATCTTTTAAAGAGAGAGTCTGTCATTCTAACCATGATACTTTTGTTGCAGTGTGGTGTCAATAAGTGGACGGTAACTGTGATATAACTTTCTATTCCAACAATCAGTGGTGGGCCTTTATTAGCTTAGATGTTGATGCTGCTTCGCCATGCAGCAAGGCTGAATGGGCTCTATTTAGGTAATAACTCCTCATTCCTCTTCCTTCACCTTTTGTAGGGTCAGTAGTAAGAACATTACGATGGATAGAAAATGAATTCTGGATTGCTCTGCTGAATCCAGACAGCTTCGGACATGACTATGTGAGGGAAACTCGCATTAATGATGCAATTCAAATCTTGAAATATAAAAGTGTAGTGAATAACTAAAGTTCTACATAGTAATTATCATGGTGACCGCTGATGTATTTCTGTTTCGTGTCCTTACTAGTTTGCACTATTAACAATCTATTAGTGTGGCTCATCCTAAGGTTGCACCACTGGATGGCATCCATACTGCAACACTGAAATAATGTTTAGCAGATATTATCAGTTAACCCGATGGAACAAATTTTAATCACAGAAAACCATTATTTAACAATGCGTCATAAATAAATTGTTTATTTGCATCCATAATTTGGTTCGCACTGGCTAGGGTGCAGAATCAGCCATGAACCAAAATCACTAAAAGCTTCCAAGAATTGTGTGCAGATCCTTGCAAAATGGGGCTGTGTATCATCTTGCTGAAACATGAGGCGATGTTCATGGATGTATGGCACAACAATGGGCCTCAGGATCTCATCATGGTATCTCTGTGCATTCAAAATGCCATCAATAAAAGGCACCTGTGTTCTTCGGCCATAACAGATGCCTGCCCATACCATAACCCCACTGTTATTTTTCTTCTCATAACCTAACTATATAGACTCAACAGAACCTCAGTGGAACGTGACTTAGTTTATTAGACAGACAGGTCCTGTCTGTTGTGCCAGACTGCCATTTCTGACTTAGGCATCTATAACTTTTTGTCTAAAGATCTGGTTTTGTTCCTTGTTGTTTCCACCAAGGAATGCTGTTTGTCTTCAACATTCTTCCGAATGTCTGGTTTCAACAGATCCAAACGAGATCTCAGATCTCGTCCCATGAAGAGCATTGCAAGTGTTTGTCCAGTTGTTGCATGAACAGTGTTTCTGTAAGCCAATAGGAAGTTGTCGATTTTCATTTGCAGAGGTCTCCCCTCTGTCCAGCTGGCTTTCATGGACCTCTTGAATGACTGGATGAACTGTTCAGCTTGTCCATTTGTTGCAGGGTGATAAGGAGCTGAAGTGATATGTCGTACACTGTTGTTCTAAGAAAACACTGGAACTCCTCTCCAGTAAACTGACAGACATTGTCACTGACAAGCTGTTGAGGCAGACCTGTGCGAGCAAAAAGTGACCTAAGGGTGTTGATTGTGCTGGCTGTTGTTGCATGCTTCACCGGAAAAATTTCTGGCCACTTTGAGTGAGCATCAACCACAATCAGGAACATTTGGTCCATAAATGGTCCAGCATAGTCTACATGGATGCGTTGCCAGGGGTGGTTGGCCACTCCCATGTGTGTACAGGTGCTGGCTGGGGCTGGCACAGTGTCTGCTGGCAACCAGTGCAAGACTTAGCCATGTTCTCTATTTCACAGTCTATGCCTGGCCACCAACATAGCTCCTAGCAAGACTTTTCATCTTAACCACACCTAAATGTCCATCATGAAGTGAATTCAGGACCCTTTTACGTAGTAAGGATGGTATTATGACACGGGTTCCTCACATTACACATTCTTGGCAAACTGATAGCTGGTCTTTGCGGCTGGAGTATGCAGAGAACTGCGAATTAATGGAGGACGGCCAGCCATTCACAGAAAAATCATATACTTTGGACAAGATTGTGTCTCAACTTGTTTCTTTTTTTACCTGAGCACTTGTCACAGGCAGAGGTTCCATTTGTGCAATGTGAAACACAGCCTCTGGACCAGCAGTTTCTGTTCAACTCGCTCCACATATGTTGTCCAGTCCTCTGTGCCGTTTTCAAAAACGTTCATTTGTCCAACGCCTCCTGACATTTTCATGTGTTGTTCGTTACTCACTTTCTCTCTGTAGGTAGCTAGCAAGCCTCATTAGCATCAATACTGAGAGTTTTCCTGCTCTCCTTTTGTTGTCTTTTTGTCACTTTCACAAGGCTTTTCCCCCTCTCTGTCGTTACATGCACATCGGCGATCCGTTTAAATCTTGTCGCCAGTTTTTTATGTTTCTTCTCATAACTTAACTATATAGACTCAACAGAACCTCAGTGGAACGTGACTTAGTTTATTAGACATTTTTCCCAAGAACAAGTGAGATCAATGCGCTGATACCACATTTGGTATTCTTCCACATACAACACAAAATAGTGCCATTGAACAATGTATTGCTTTATCACATACATAACACCCACCACCACCATGGGCCACTCGATCCACAACATTGGCATCAGCAAAGCGCTCACCCATACAACGCCACACACGCTGTCTGCCCTCTGCCCTGAACAATGTAAACCGAGATTCATCCATGAAGAGAACACCTCTCCAATGTGCCAGGCGCCATCGAATGTGAGCATTTACCCACTCAAGTCTGTTACAGCGACGATCGGGAGTCAGGTTAAGACCCCGATGAGGACGACGAGCAGCAGTTGAGCTTCCCTGAGACGGTTTCTGACAGGTTGTGCAGAAATTCTTTGGTTATGCAAACCAGTTGTTTCAGCAACTGTCCGTGTAGCTGGTGTCAGATGACCTTGGAGGTGAACCTGCAGTATGTGGAGGTCCTGAGCTGGTCTGGTAACACGTGGACTGCGGTTGTGAGGCCGGTTAGATGTACTGTCATATTTTCTGAAACGCCTTTGGAGATGGATTATGGTGGAGAAATGAACATTCAATACACGAGCAACAGATCTGGTTGACATTCCTGCTGTCAGCACGCCAATTGCACGCTCCCTCAATGCTTGTGACATCTGTGGCATTTTGCTGTGAGACAAAACTGCACATTTTAGAGTGGCCTTTTATTGTGGACAGTATAAGGTACATCTGTGCACTAATCATGATGTCAGATCAGCATCTTGATATGGCACACCTGTGAGGTGGGATGGATTATCTCAGCAAAGCAGAAGTGCTCACTATCAAACATTTAGACAGATTTGTGGACAACATTTGAAAGAAATTGTAATGTTGTTTATCTGGAATGAATTTTACATCTTTGAGTCCATCTCATGGAAAATGGAAGCAAAAAAAATGTGTTGCGTTTCTATTTTTGTTGAGTGTAGTTCCTTTCTCTTTCAGTTGAGATACAATGATGCAGTGGCTCTAGTGGGAAAGAAGAGAAGCAGTGATTTTAAACTATCTAAATAAAATACAAGACCTCTAAAACAAGGTCTTAAGGACAGATGAGACCAAAGCAGAGATGTCTGGGCAAAATCCAAAACTCCACGTTTTAGAGAAAATCAAACAGCATGGGTACAAACAACTCGCACCAACTGATGGTAGAGGGATGATTTTTGATCTAGAAACCTTGCAGTTACAGAATAGACGATAAATTCATCGATATTCCAGAAAATGATAATATACAGTAATACAACAACTGCTGATCTGCCTGTAGCAGTGTCATGTGACCATTTCATGCCTCTCTGATTGGACGGGTTTACCTCTGTCAGCTGAGGGGTGACAGGTGTTCCTCCGAGGCCAGGGGAGACCACCAGGGCCTGGGGGATGGGGCAGAGAGCTGGGAGGGTCCTGCAAGGAGGAGGGGCCTCCTCCAGATCTTCCTCCTTCCCCACATTTAGAAGCCTCTGTGGAACAGAACAAAGATGGATTATTTGCCAATACCTTTACCACAAAAGTCATCTCTAAAAACAATTCAGTCAAAAATACTGAGACAGAGCATACGTAACTTCTCTGGGAACATGGCAATAAAAGTACTTCTTCATAAATTCCAGGATCTTAATGTTTAATGTTACATCTCCTCAGCTTCATTTTGGCCCATTTAAGTTTACCCATTTCTGAAATGTCAAGGTAACATTGGTTAGGACTTTCTTAACTTGGTTATAAACCAGTTAACCAGGGAAGTTTCCAATCAAAGATGTCTTCATGATCTCAAGTTTAAAAGTGTACATAATTCTCCATCTGCAGAGCCGAATATTACAAAACCATTCCAGGTTTCCGGGGGGACTTCCGAACCAGGATCCTGCATTGATCTACAGGTCCCTTCAGGTAACTCTGTGTCAAGAACGTTCGATCATTAACGGCCGACAGAACCACATGGATAAGAAATCCTTTTTCAGGAACTGTTTCATCTATAAACTCTACTCATGTTTAACTTCTCCAGAGATTCATTGCTAGATCTATACCTCTGGATTTAAAACCTTCTGGGATGGACCATCCTAGCGGGAACAAGTATTTTCTTCAGACAGATCAGCGACTAGTAGCTGTATCAAGCCTCTCTGATGGTTCTTTTGTACCCACTTCTATGACATCCAGCAGAGATTTAAGAGCAACAGGATGCCTTCATGAATACATCTTCTCTTGTGAGTTCCATGCATTTCATCAAGAGATGGGTGAGGAAGATGAGGGTAAGACTGCTGCCCTGGCATGTCCGCAGTACAGAATTCAATTCAAAAATACTTTATTTATCCCAAAAGGAAATTAAATGTTGGAGAATGCAGTCTCAGCTCTTACCATAGATGTATTCAGAAGGTTTGTCTGCCATAAAACATTGACAAAATAACACCTGCAACATTAAAGTTTTGGAAACGACACTGAAACAAACAGTAGAGAGGAAGAAAAGGAGTGTTTGAAGATGAGGAAGTTTGAAAACCTTAAGCTGCTGGCTTCCTACACCTGTGGGATCACAGCAGCAGAACCCAAATGACTTTCTGAAAACTCACATCTGGATTCTTGTTGACTTCATGTTGCAGCAGCTCAATGTAGTCCAGCCCAGAGTCTGTCATCACCAAAAATGACCCCGGTCAGAACCACCATCAAAACTACATCCAGTACTTCTTACAGCACACCCATTAGCTCTGTTCAGTCTTCATCCTGACTCCACTGCTGTTTATCTCTTCTGATCCGGACCGTTCAGGTCTAACCTTAAGCCTGGATCAACACGGTTCTGCTACTCACTTGAGGCGGAGAGAAGCAGGTCAGTGCAGCAATGAAACTGAATCCTTTCTGACTGACACATGATCGCCTGCAAGTTGAAAAGTGATCCGGCTGCAGTGCTCGATCCACACCACTAGAGTGCGGTGGGATCTAATTAATAACCAGAACACAACAATTGGTGTCCAGAAGCTTTCGTGCTGAAGGTCCGGTGTTTACCAGACTGTTGTGTCTCAGGACAACCAGTAGACGGCGGTCATCCCATCTTCTGTTTGAAATGGAACTGGAAGCTGAGAGGCTTCTGTGTTTTTATTAACTTGGATTCCAGGTATCAGACTGGTACCAGAAGCATCATTAAGAGGTAAAATGATAACTGTGAGTTATCATCCACATATCTGGAACAAACTCCCAGAAGACTAAATAATGCTGAAACCTTGAGCTCTCATTTTACATTTCAGATGTGTCTCTTTTTCACCCAGTTTGCATCTGTATCCCTTGTTTTCTGACACAGCCTTTGATTTTTGATGTTTTTACTTGTGTTTTTGTGGTTTAATTAATCTTCTTGTTATTTTTAGCAGCTTTTCTTATTGATCACTGCTTCTGGAATGTACTTTCTTCCTCTTTCTTTTGTAAATGAAGTACTTTGATTTGTCTTCTAACTGAAGTGTGCTACAAAGATAAACCTGATGACTGTTGGAAAATGTGTCTCTAGAGTTTAAGGTATTCTCTAAAGATCCAGAATAAATCTGTTATAAGTCACTTACCATACTGTGTTCCAACTGCAGCCTGCTGGAAGAAACAAACAGATTCTCGGTCACACTGTGGAGAAGAGGGCAGTCATTAAATCATTCGGAGGTGTGTTTATTACTGCAATGTAAACTTTCCTTTGCTGCTGCAGGTCAGACACCTGGACCAGGATGTTCTGAAGCTCTGCTTCCATCTGAAGACACAGATCTTAGCTTTAGAGGGCTTTCAAATAAATATTAACAACTTACAGTCATTTCAATCCAGGATATTCAATAGTGAAACAGGGTCATGAACACATCATATGCAGCCGCGTGGGTTGAAGAAAGCAAACAGTTAATAAAGAATCTCTTCAGTTTAAGCTACAGCTGCTTCCTTGTTACTAACTAGTCATTATTATCAGACTCAGTTTTGTGTGTTTGTGAGAATCCAGTTTTTAAAGCACAAACTTAAATCTGAACCAAAGTTGTATCGACCCAAATAAATCTTAATGATGAGATCTTCCTAAGAGTTCATGGTTTCTAACCATTCTGGTGGAGATTCTGTCCTCCAGTCAGTTGAATGGTGGTTAGATAGTTATTGTGTACAAAAGATGAGCTAAAAAGTAGCTTATGACATTATTTTTCTATTATTCTAGACATATTGGACCAGAAAGAGTCATCAGAACTTTAACTCTAATTATAGTGTTAGAATGGGCTGGCATTAAATTCAGAATCACCTGTTACAGTTTTCATCACACTAACATATGATCTAATCTATTCATCCATCCATCTTCTCCTGCTTTATCCGTCAGGGTCGCGGTTGGGCCGGTGCCTATCTCCAGCAGACTATGGGCGTAAGGCAGGGTACACCCAGGGCAGGACGCCAGTCTGTTGCAGGGCAACACATAGACAAACAACCATGCACGCACACACTCACACCTAGGGACAATTGAGAGATACCAAATAACCTAACAGTCATGTGGGAGGAAGACAGAGTACCTGGAGAGACACCACCAACGCCACCACGCAGCCCTGAGTTAGTCTACTTATTTTTTTCTTCAGTAGGTCTTGTCAGTCAATTAAACTAAATATGATTAACTTGATTAAGGGATTCTCCTGTGAATTAAATGTGGTTTGGTCCGTCACAGCTGGAACTATTTAAGGCTGCAGTTTCACCTGTGAAATGTTGTTGATGCTGAGTGAAACTAAACCACTGCTGTTCCCCACCTGACTCTGTCTCAAGATTCATCCTCACTAAAAGAAATCCAACTGCAAAAGGTTGTCCTGTTACAAGTGGTGTCAGAAGTGTGCCGTTCATGCCACAGTGAGAAGATGATGAGCAGAGGTGGTAAAAAGCCAGGCCAAGAGGGAGAGCCTGATGAAGGACCTGGAACTTCCTCTGAAATGGAGACCATGGCAGAAACCAACCCTGTACATAAGTTGGGGGAACTGGCGGTGATGGTGAAATCTATTATGTGATCTCAAGTGGCTAGAGACCTGAAAATTGATAAAGATTTTTCCCGCCAGGAGCAGAGGTGGAAAAGCAAACAGCATCAATTTCAACAAATGCAGCTTCAAGTGCAGGCTGTACTTGAAAAACCTGAGGTATCAGAAGCACACCTTCAACCCACAACATCTGAAGCACATGCAGAAGAATCAGATGGTGGTAATGTCCAGCTGGCTTATGGTTCCAGGTCCATAATTGAACCAAAATTTCTTCCCTTATCCACGGATGACGACATCGAGCATTTTCTGACGACGTTCGAGAGGATGGCCCAGGTGTGTCGTTGGTCTACAGCTGAATGGGCGGTTTGTCTTGTCCCTCAGCAGACCAGTAAGGCCCGCACAGCCTATGTTCTAATGGATATGGCTGACTCTGAGAACTATGACCAAGTGAAAGAGGCAATTCTGGCAAAATATGAAATCACTGCTGACACTTATCGATGCCTGAAGATTGAAGCAGGTGAGACAGCACTTGAACTTTATGTGCGATTGAGTGACTTGTTTTCAAGATGGATTAAACCTGATAAATCTACTGTACAAGAAATATCTGAGTGGATAATTCTGGAGCAGTTTTTAAGAATGGTTAATCCAGAGTTTGAGATCTGGAACCGTGAACGCGACCCGAAGACGGCAAAAGAAGCAGCTACTCTTGCAGAGCTCTTCACATCAGCCAGGAAGGGGAGCAATAGCACCTATTTTGGCCGAGAGACCCACTATGCCCCATCAAGTAAGTCCACTGGGGGTGAACAGGGCTCTGGTCAAAGTCAGGCTAGAAATTTTCTAGTTCAAACCGGTTCCCGTTCCAAAGACCTCCCAATGTTAAAAAGTAATTTCTCAAGTCTTCTGTCCAAGATATTAGATGTTACAACTGTAATGGCTTTGGCCATACACAACACTTTTGCCCCACCCTTAAATCAAAGCCATCACTTTTGTGTTCAGCTCCAAGACCAGCTATGGAGGCTGTTGAAAAGAAAGTTTGTACAGTTTCTGTTCTAGTTAATGGGCAGAAAGAAGAAGCTTTGCTTGATTCTGGGTGCTTCCAGTCTCTAGTGCATGCTAGCTTAATCTCTGAAGAAAAGCTAAGTGGGGTGGGGGTTAAAATAAAATGTATACATGTAGATGAACATGTCTACCCTAGTGCTGAGGTGGATTTCACAGTGAGAGGTCAAACATACCTGGTACATGTAGCTGTAGTTCCATCTTTGCCATACTCAGTTATACTTGGTAATGATATCCCCACTCGTTTTGACCTTATTCACCAGTCAGACTATGACCCCAAAGTGCTTACCAACAGAGAGGCCCGGGATTCATGTCCAAAATCTGATATACCAGTAGAACCACTGAAACGTTGTAACGAAGTCACAAGAGCTCAAAGTTCAAAGACTGTGTTGGAAGAGCTGCCTTTTTGGGGGGAATCTTTGGAAACAGAGCTGGGAAGAACTAAAAAGTCAAGAGCTCAGAAAAGAAGGGAGAAATTCAAAGGCTCAGGTGATGAAGGGATAGAACAGTTGTCTAAGCCAAATAATTTGTTAGAGTTTGACATTCCCTCCGATGTAGGTGCACTCCAGAGAGATGATCCTACTCTAAAACCTAGGTTTGAAAAAGCAGCTGTGGTGGGGGGAACTCATCAGCGCCGGTCAGACTTCTTGGAAGATGCAGTTTATATTATTAAAGGAGGTATTTTGTATCAGAAGAAAGGAAGCATTAGCCCTTCCACAACAGTTCTTGTACAAAGTCATGGAGCCGGGCCACTCAATACACTGAGTAGAATCAGTTGCAGTTTTGTTTGGCCGGGAATGTATACCCAGATCTCAAAATTTTGTAGTTCCTGTGAAAAATGTCAGTTGACTTCAGACAGAGGAGTAGCACGAGCCCAGCTACAGCTGCTGCCAATTATTAAAAACACCTTTTGAAAGGCTAGGCATGGATATTGTGGGTTCATTAGAGAGGAGCTCTACAGGTTACCGTTGCATATTGGTGATATGTGACTATGCTACACGGTACCCTGAGGCTTTTCCTCTCAGATCCGTTAAAGCCCGACATGTTGCTAACTGTCTCCTGCGGTTTTTCTCTAGGGTAGGAATACCAAAAGAAATTCTCAAAGATTGGCTTAGTGCACATTTTTCCTGTTTAGTGCCCCTCCAAAGAATAAAGTGCCTGCATCCCTGGCCAGGTAAACCTCCTTTGAAAACATAAATTATCTTCTCCACATGTCAAGAAGTTTTCCAGGAAATAAGCCCTTCATATGAGGAACGTGTTTCATGACTCCAAGAGCCCTGCGCAGAGACCAGGCCAGGGGTTCTGCAACCTGTGGTTCTTTGGACCCCTACAATGGCTCTTAATAGTGGCTAAAAAGGACATGAAGAACTAAATAATGTACTATACTAATAAATACCACTCCAAAATGCTTTAGTGGTTTTTATAAAAAATATTTTAATTGGATTTTTACAAAAGAATGAGATTAAAAGAAGCAGAAATATGTTTTTAGAGCTTTTTTTCAGTCAGCTTATATCAGTTAGCTTATAAAATATATGTTTTATTACCATTTCTTTACATCAAATAATTCCCAATAGAAGAAAATGCAGTAGAAATAAACTTTTGGCTGTTTAAGAGGGTATCAGATTTCATTTGACAGATATTTGACAAAAATAACTGGTTATGTTTTATTAAAAAGTTGAGTTAGGTTAGTTTTCTTTAACACAACTCATACTATGCTAAAGATTTACCTCTGATTTCCCACTAAATAGGGAACCAACGAAATGTCTTAAAGATGCAGGAAACAAGCAGTCCCCCCTTAGGATTGACAAATATCTTCAAGAATGTTGAAATATCCTCCTTGCCAACTCTAAAAAAATCACCAGGTTGGGTCCAAACTTCTTCCTATGTTCTCATTTTGATCTTGTTAGTTTCCACAGATTATTTAGACTAATGCTCAGTTTACTTCATACATACAATGCCAAAGGTCTGGTCATTAGCAATTGATAGTGTAAATGTTGCCTCTTGCCTTTTCTGTGTATCAGGATGATTTTTCAGTTTATATAGCTCTTTAAATTTGATAGGTAGAGTCTGATTCTTACCTGCAGTCGATCAAACTCCTGAAGAGGTGAGTTCTGCCTCTTCTTTCCTTCTTCTTCTTCTTCCAGGAAAGTTTATCTTTCCCCCTGTGTCTCCATGGCAACCAGCCCCATACTGATCACTGATAATTATGCAATCAATCAGCTCAGGTTTTTATGCAGTCGGCTCTGACACTCTGCTACAGTGGACCTCCTGGGACTTTGGGACTGTGCTGATGCTCATAGGGTTCTGATCTGTCTCAGGTGCTTAAACAGAAGAGAGTTAGACTTTCCTTTTTTCAGAGAAAAGGAAACAAGAAGATCTGCTTCCTATTTAGGCACTTAGGATTGTTTTGTTTGTCAACAACACAAGGAAATCTGAGACTGGTGAATTACCAGTTGTGCTTGAATTGAACCAAATACTTAAGAACTTTTTTTGGTTCAGAGGAGTCTGTCTGAGTCTCACTCGAATGAAATCCTGGACTTTAATTGGATGTCCTGTTGAAGAAGACACAATTAAACAACCGGACACCAACCCCCTGCAGAACAAGGAGGATCCAGGTCTACTCAGACCCGATTGTTTGATTCTCTCTGTTCCGTCAACACATCCTGTCTGGAGACGGACGCTCAGGTTTGGTGTCACTGCAGGGGACGGGCCAAAGAAAAGAACCAGCAGGGTCCTTAAAAGTCCGCTTTAGTCCAACTTTGCCACACGGCTGAATGGTTCAGCCCAATTTAGGCGTAAAAGAAGAAGCATTTACTAATCAATACCGCCTGAAGGGGATCAGGTCAACTGAACCTTTTTACAAACAAAGTTGTTGTAAAAGTGAGATCCAATTCACAGTGGTCTGAGCCTAAAAAGACAATGTCAATAAGATCATGTGAGGTTCTATGTGAAGTTGGATCCAAATGTTTTAATCAATAACCTTAAATTAATAAATCCAAAGCCAGACAGAACATTTAGTCGGAACAAGTTTATTTTTCTCTAGAAAAAGTTACAAATAAAATTTCTAAAGAATCTAAATGTCAGATCATCATGAATGAACCCAACCAATCAGGTTCTACTCAATAGTCAAGATTGATTGTCTGTATTTGTTGACATAAACACTAAAAACCTTTCCAAGTGTCTCTGAAATATTCTACCAGAAGCATTTTCATCAGATCCACCAGAAAACAGCTAGCTGTGTTTCTGTTGGTCTTCGGACCATCAGTACATGAGGTCGGCAGCACCAACGTTTAGCTCCGCTTCTTTCTTCCCCTGGAATGGGAACTGAATCCCTGCAAGTCGGATCAGAACCAGGTTGAGTCCATGAAGGACGAGGATGATGAAGAAAACCCAAAAGCAGCTGTCGTAGTTCTCCGTGTACGTCTGAAAAACAAAGTTTTCCTCCTTGAAGTTGGCGATGAGCTCAGACAGCCGGTGGATTTTCACCTCAGAGGCAAACAGGATCAGAACCAGGCAGCTGGTCAAACCTGCTGGACAAACACAAGGCGACCATTAACAACACGGACCACAACCGAGCTTGACTGTTCAAGTCCACTTCTGTAAGTACAGAATTCAAAATGAATTGAAACTTTGATTATTCTCACTGAATGGCCTTTAGCATGAAACCTGCCCAGACCTCAGCAGAAAGTAGAAAGTTTGGCTTTCTGGTCAAATCTGCGCTGAATGCTAATTTTACTCAGAGTTTCAGTTTTCTTATCATGTTTATCATCAATTCTGATGAAACCTTTCTGGACCGAGTGGAGAATAATTGTCCAAACGAAGCTTCTTTCCTCCTTTGTTGGACTCCTGTCTCCTGCTTGGAGCTCTGTTTCCCTAATTGCCACTGTTATCATCCTCAGACTGACTGATCTATAATTAATTACTGAAGGCTTAATTAGAGAAGATGTTTGCATGTGGTCATAGTGTACTGATTCTGTTTCCTACTACTGGTCTAATATCTCTCATGTTCTGACTAAAGAACACCCTGTGCTAAAAAAGCATTCATCCTCTTACAGATTTCATCTGCTTTTGCTTTTTTGTAAGACTTAAAGATTAGGAGATGATAACCTAAAAAAGATGCAAAAAGCACTTCAGTTGATTTATTCAATAAAGGAAAATGCAATCCATTTCATAATGTGAACCACATCTCCCTTCTGGTTAAATCTGGGATCTACTAAAATGTTTTTCATTCTATTATTTTTACTCACATTTGCGCCTGATTACTACCAGAATCTTCAAAATACAATAATCACAAATAACAGAACCAAAAGGTGACTCTGATCCCTCCAACATAATGGCCAATAGAGGTCACCTGGGGAGGGTGTTGATGGTTGTTAGGCAGGTTCTGATGGGTCGTTAACTCCCTCGTCAGAGTGGTTTCGGCCACAAGCCTTTTTAATGTGTGAGTCAGGTGAGGGCAGGTGTGGGGTCAATCCTTTTGGTTATGGTCCCTAAAAGAGAGGTGAATTGTCTTCTGGAAAGATTCACACGCAGTTGCCTAAACTAAATTTATCAAGCTTGACCTGGATGACTGACCTTGCTTGACCATGACCTTCACAGATACTGTCTGACAGCATGAAGTCGACTGAGAGAGTTCATAAAGCAACAATTCATAGCCAAAGATAAAAAGATTATAAACCAGCTCCAAGAAATCGTAAAGGAAAAAAACATTTCAAAGGTTTGCGTCTAATGAGCTTCAGTTCTACTAGATCGTCAACAAAGAATGAAATAATGGAACTGTGTTGTTGTGTGCCAGTTTATTGACATTTCACAGGTTTATTTACAGAAGTGTTCAGTTGTTGCCATCTAGTGGCAGGATTAGGTACTACATTTTAAGAGCCTGCC
>JAUZNJ010088786.1:0-22790 GCA_034780135.1 Jordanella pulchra | reverse complement strand
GAGAGATTTTTGCGTATGTGTGTGTGTGTGTGGTGGTGGTGGGGGGGGGGATATACTTGTGATCAAATTTGAAGGACTTATTACCATCAATCTAATATTTATGGTAATATTTAGCTGCCCCATTAATTTTCATGCTGAGATTTTGGTTGGGCTGCTTATTGGTCACATTCAGAGATTACTTTAGAAATCTGCTCAGACTGAGAGTAACTACATGATTAAAATTGTGTAAAAAAACAAAACTCCATCCATTATATGTTAAAAGCATGATTAATTGTAAAATTATTTCTTAAATCTACTTTCTGTACTACAATGCATTGTGGTCTTTAAAGTGTCACTTCGGTTTTCCAAAGAAAATAGTCAATCGGTTATTAAGCCCAGAAGATTCAGTTGTATGAGAAACACAACTGGAAGACAGTGAGATTTTTTCACCTCTACTGTCCAGAAATAACTCCTACAATCTTGATGGCAAAAAGTAAACATCCCAAAGTAAAAAATCAAGACCACAAATGGCCCTTTTTTCAAGCAGTGTCAAGCAGACAGAGTTACCAAATGACAGAAAAAAGAAGTAATTGAAAACATGTGGGGATAACGGAGGTTTTTTTTCCAGGAAGATGGTAGTCATAGTCAGAGCTTTGGTCAAGATCTAAAACCCTTAAAATGATTAGCTATACCGGGAGAGGGACTGTCAGAGTCCCATTAGTCTCCATGGGACGACAACACTTTCAAGCTAGTCTGGATACAGTGAAGCTTGCAAAAGCAGAATCTTCCAAACTCAAGCTGGCCTGCCTGAATTAAAAGCTGGACAAAATCCCACAGTCATTAAAACCAGATTTCTTTCAAGGCAGAGACACCACGCAAACATGTGATTTCCCACACACTCACACACATACATAGACAGATAGACAGACACATGCAAAAACGCACCTACTGCATCAAGGCAAACAGTTTGTTTCCACTGTATACTCTTGCTGTCTGTTCACAAAGCAACATAGACTTATAAGCCGAACTGGCTGCTGTAAGCGCTCAGGAAAAAACAAACCAATTGGCAGATGTGACAGACAGAGATACATAAAGACAGACACAAACACAGACAGAAATGCTCGCATGGCAGCAAACATGATGTGAGTAATGCGATA
Source organism: Jordanella pulchra (assembly GCA_034780135.1). NCBI lineage: Eukaryota > Metazoa > Chordata > Actinopteri > Cyprinodontiformes > Cyprinodontidae > Jordanella > Jordanella pulchra. Next base: position 21,654 of record JAUZNJ010088786.1, on the reverse strand, counting down.
TAATATCAAACAGGTGAAAAACTGAATCACAAGTGGTGGGAACAGTGCTGTATAAGCAGCTCCATTGGCCAGACTAAAGCTCAGGAGGTGCTCACACACAAATATCTCTGCCTATAGCTACAGACAATAGAAGATCAGAACAAAAGCCATCACCGTGTTAACATTAGTGAGCCAACAGGACTATTTTTACAATTTACTGAGTCACAAAGAGTCTTCTCACAGCAGTGTGTCACTTTTCTTATATCAAAGCTGCATTTATAGCAGACAAAGCTTTGAAAGTGGGCCATGGCTCATAAAATGCCTTTATGTTCCTCCCCGGTACACTAAAAAAACCCCACAAACAATGCATTTTAAGTCTGCAAATGGGCAAGTGTGTTTTGGTGTGTTTGTGTGTGATCGAATTATAATTCTGTAACGAGTGTTTGGATCATGTGTGTTTGTTTACTTTGCGTTTGTGCATCTGTGCGTGTAAGGATACACCCCACTTCTCCCTGCAGTGTTTAGATGTGAGTAGGTGTTGTTGATTTAATTCTCTCGACTGACATTGTTCTTTTCCGATCTTTTTAATGGCTGACAGAATGTGCAGCCTTAACACTCGGCTAACAACCCTGGCTTCCTGAATCGCGTGTAACCTAATCACCAACACCATCTGTTAATTATGTTAATACAAAAATGCTCTGGCTGTTGTTCACATCCATTCTGTGAATTAGTACCCATCTTCCCTACTGAGCACCCTCCTTTTTTCTCTTGTCCAATCCTTCCCATCATCATGGGCTCCCGTTTTCCTTTATTTAAAATCTTGTTATCCTTTCTAATTCTATCTCTACACTTTCCCTGTTTTGGCTTTTTTTTTCATCCCTGCTAATCCTTAACATTGTAGCTTGTTGTTCCTTATTCTAGTTACCAACCTCTTCCTGAATGCCTTTGTCATTTTTCCAACTGTCACATGCACAGAAAGTGTTGAAATTCTCAAACTCTTTATTCCTCCTCCTCACAATTCCCTTTGCTTACACCGCTTAGCTTGCTTTCCCCAGTGGAACTGAGTCAGAGGGTAAGCTGGCTGAAAATCCCTTGAGGGATTGTCTGAATCCAACTTATTTTGAGTGATATTGATCCACTCTTCTTCTTAATTGTTATTCGCAATGCTAATTTGTACTTATAAATCTAAGTTTCTATTGATCTGTTGTAAACATAATAAACTTTGTCTTGCACTCATGCATAAAATAAGCATTATTGTAATGCAGAGAAAACATCATTTAATAGTCATATATAGCCCTGGTCATTATATTAACCCAATCGAATGGCAATCCCAGCAATGCACAATCCCCAGGGAGGCCATGTCCAAGCCGAGGGATGAAGTGGGCACTATGCCCAGAAGGAACACCACTCACAGTGGGAAAAATATGGGAGTTTCAGGGGATATGGATACTAAGGAATAAAAAAAACAAAATAAACAGGGAGTGGTAAATTATAAGTGGCATGATTAAAATGATTTTAAGCGCCAGAAGCATATATTGGTGTAAAAAAAAAAATAAAACATAAAAATATTTTTGGAATTGTTTCACTTTATAAAATGGCTTAGAAAAATCATTGACTTATTTGTGTTATGAAATTATTATATGTACAAATTATATGAGTGTTTACAAAAAAACAAATATTATATTTCTATCTATTGATCTTTTATGTTCTAGTTATCCCAGATCAGGTCAGTGGGTGTTGCAGGCCTAAAAGGGAAAAGCAGACTTATCTAATTTTAGCTACCTTTTCTAGTTCTCTAAAGCACTGTTACTTAAATTCAGCCCCAGAGATCCGATGTCCCCCATGTTTTAGATGAGTCTCTGTTTCAACACACCTAAATCAGATGGTTGAATAAACTCCTCAGTATGGAGTCCAGTTCTGCAGTGTCCTGCTAGTGACTTGGTTATTTGACTCAAACTGTGGATATTGCATGGTTTATACCAGACCAGTAACTTCAAACCGTATTTAGGCTCAAGATTGTTCTAGCCCAGTGGCAGCTCCTGGTCTCTGAAACAGGGGAGGCTTAATGGGGTTAATTAAATCCAAACATAATGTAATGTATTAATAAATGTGGTAACAGGTACAGGTAACAGGTAAGAACAGCTATTGCAAAGTTCTCTGAAGTAATAAACTTTACAAACCATGGCAAGAGTTTAGCACAAGACGACTGTTCTGACTTAATGATACTTTTTCCTCTTTCGTCTGAGTCTCATGAGAAAAACCTCCCCTCTGTCTGGCCACAGTCATTCAAAATGTTTAACATATTCTGCATGTTTCAAAGTATAATAGAGTATTGCATCGTATAATAATTGTAAAAACAAATAAATGTAACTACTTCATGGATTTCGCCTATGACAGATTATTTTTGGTATGTAATCCAGTAAAAATGAGGGTTCACTGTACTTATGAAATCAATTAAAGTTAATTCAGTTTAATGGGTCCATTTACAAGGTTTGACAATGCCTTCGACCATTTATTTTACTAAATTTACAGGAGAGGTTAATCCTCACTAGCATTAGATAAAAGATTACCGCTGTTCTAGCCCTTCCTCATAATTAATGTCTGTTGACAGCTTTTTGATCCTGCTGTTGACAGTTAGCTTAGAATGGCAAAAATTAGCTCTGTCAACTGGCATGTTTCTTTACACAAGTGGTTTATATTCCATGTACCTTTTGTTTGGAAACTGTTTGGTGTAGCAAAAAAAAAGATAATAAAAATTGAGAATTAGATTACTTGACCATAGAGAGACTAGCTTCTTGCTGAATTGACATAACAAAGATGATCCAAAGAATATCCTTTATTTAGTCTTAGTTCTTTGGTTATTTTTGTTTTTCCGGTAGTAACAGACACAGGCACGGAATCAGTAATTACAGAAACTTATTTATCAAAAGACATGATAAGTAATACCTTACTACAATCAATTTTGGCCAATTATTATTATTTAGTTTATTTTTTAACATGTCCTGTTTGTCAATGTAGTACTGAAAATGGACATCCTGGTACTTGATAGTAGCCCAAGATTTGCTCTTACAAGTGGAACATCATGGCTGTTGCCACAAGATTCCACTTACACCCCGGTGAGCCTCAGCTGAAGGCTGATCACACTGAGCCTGGTTCTGCTAGATGTTTCTTCATTTTAAAGGGCAGTTTTTTTCCTTCTCCATTGTCGTTACATGCATGCTTTCCTCCTTTCCTTAGATAGAAAACCTTTAACCAATATTACTGCATGATCTGGTTGAATTGTCTCTGTAAAGTGCCTCGAGATGACATGTGTTGTGAATTATTATCATGTCATATAAATAATTTAAATTGAAGTGTATGACACTTTAGTAGAAGTGAGTTTGGGAAGAAAATCAATTGACACAGCAATGAAAAGGGGGTGCAAAAGGGAGAATGGATAAGAATTAAAGGGAAGAGAGAAGGAGAAAGAGGGAAAAAGAGACAGAACGAAGGAGAGAAAAAAAGAAAGTACAGAAACTTCTCGAAGTCTGCATCCACATTTGCAAGAAATGAGAAGGAAGAGAAGAATAAAAAACAAAAAAACACACCACAAACACAGAAACCACTACAAAACAGGAAGTATTCTATGAACATACAGTAAATGCATGCATACTATGAATATTACACCATGTTATTCAGAGCTTTATATTGTTGAATATGCAGCTTATTTTTTAAGTATAACTCTATATCTGTTCACACCTGGGTCCAAATGCATTTGGTTTATACATATGAGTGTGCTTGTGTATATAAGGTTTATATGGCTCCTTCAGCAGAAAGACATGGTCAATAGCAGGTGTGAGAGGCCCCAGACCCACCCCAAGGAGCCCGGTACTGACACTGAGGAGACCAGAGCATTAGATATGCAAAGGCCCTCTAGTATAAAAGAACATAGGAGGGAAGACACTGGGATGGTAAAATTGGCAGGTGATAGCCTCAGGGCAAAACCTCAGAGGGTATGGTGCTACAGCCCCAAGGAGCTGCAGAGATGGGCACATAGGCTCCAGTGGCAGCCGGTCACACCCAGGGCAGACCTAGGAGTTGCCTGGAATGAGATGGCACTCAACAAAGTACTCAGCCCCACACAGAGAACCACCAAGTGCCAGCAGGCAAAGGTCTACTGGTAAGGAGGAGCATGATAAGGAGGGAGCAAAAGGAGTGAAGGAAAAAAGCCACACTAATGTTTGAGACATAAGATGGTCCAGAGGATGGGGTCAGCCATCTACTGGGCCTGACATGATGAAAAAATACATTCACAGGCATACAGTAACAATGACACAATCCAACCCTCATACAACCACAATGATATATGCAGACACTCAACGAAACAACACACAAAAGTAGACACCAAACACATTCTTTCACTCCGCATACATTCAATATCCTCAGGGTCTCAAAACCAGCCTCCTAGAAGAGAGAAGAACACCAAACATAGGTTTCAACCAGCCCCCTAAGTCAACACCAATCGTTCCAAACCCCCATATCCACAGAAACCTTTGTACACCATGAAATTACATTAAAAAGGTTTTAATTTTAATTGTGGACTACATCAACAACACACTAGCTAAAAATGGTGTAGCTTCCCTAACATTGCTCTAATTGGCAGTATATTGAATCAATTATTATACGATTTCCAAAAGTAGAGAGTTGGATGTTTATATGGATATATATAACAATATTCAACTGTTGCTTTTGGAGACTTCAATTAAATGAAAGGGTCTCTGTTATCCTGAGCACATGCACATTATTTTTTATGACTGTAGTTATACTGCACCTGTGCCAGGTCTTCCCATACAGGTAGATTTCTTTTTTCATGTCTTCACAAGAACAGACCCAAAGATTTGTTTTTTATTCCTTCTTCACTAGAATCCTTCATTTAATCGGGCCATTGTCAGCACAATGCTGTACCCAAAGAGTGCAAAAATAGCAAACCTTTCTGTTTTTATTTATGAACTATGTGTGCACAATACCTCAGAGTTTGCAGGACAAGGACCCATGATGAGGGAGCTAACCATGCCTTTTGACTCAGGACTAAAAACAATATTCTTTACTGAAGTTTACCCATAAGGTAAACGAAAAAATTCTTTCATTTTTTATGAGGTCTTAGCTTTTCGACTTACTCATAATCATACCTGTATATACCAGCTGTCAATTGTTGCTTCCCAGACTCAAATCCAATCTTTGTTAAAACATTCATACACCATGAATCATTTCTATTGTTTTCACATTCTCACATATACAATCAGCCACCACTCAAATGCACTTGCAGCCGCATGTGCAAACACCATTGCAAACAATGCTGCCCTGACCTCCCTCAGCTGGTTAAAGAGAGGCCACAGTTTGGGTTCAACCCAGAGTTTATTGCACTGAAAAGTGGTATTTACTTTGAGTGCTGTGCATTGAGAGATTCACAGTGGGAGGTCCTGGTCCTGACATAGAAGAAAGTTAAATTTGCATCACGAAGCTGCATTTGCAGACCTAGCATTCTCTCTGTCCTTTATTATTATTAATATTTTCTCTGTACAGCTGGAGCCTGTCCTTGTTACATCACAATGGAATATAACCTGGAAGAAAAGCAAAACAGCTCAACACAGGAGTATGATCCTTGCTCTCCTCTCTCGGGAGTAAGGTGAGAAGGGCTGGGTTAAGAAAGGGACTGCTCCCAAAAACAGCTGCTGACCTGCTGGATGCCACAGTTAGTCCTCTGGGCATCAAAAAGCAGGTAGGAGATTGGCTGAGAGGGGGCCAAGGTTGTGCACACATAAGGAGACTCTTGAGGAGGCAGAGTCACCTTCTCCAGTGGTTCTCCATCTGTCTTCCACTCTTATTCTGACTTTCTTCACTTACAGTTGAATTTACATATATTGTGGGTAAAACCCATAGTTACTCTTAGTGTACGGCATAAAAGCATGAAACAAACACCCGCATCCTGTTTTTATATAAAAAAGGCATTTTTTTAGAAAGTACTTTATGTTTGTGCATACAGCTCCCTAAACACTGGGAACATAAAGAAGCAAAACAAAAAAAAGCATCAATCTTCATCAACTTGCTAATCTTAATTAGTACAGCTTTGCAGTTTTTCTTGAACATTTTAACCCATTCTTTGAAAGTATACATCATATTCTTAGAATGCTACAAAATCCAACAGGTGCCTGCAAGCTTAACTTCAAAACAATATGAATTCTTCTCAGAATACTGTTGTTTGCCAATGGCACACTCTGCCAAACTACCAAAACAACAAACATTTAAAAACACAATTTGAACACTGATGAATGAAAATCACAAATCATGACTTAGACCTTTCTCTTCAATGATACTGTTGTTGTGAAATTACTTAAGTGTATTGTAAAAAAATTGTCATTATTTTTTATACCCAAAAACTCAAAACAGACTAAACACTATATTTTTATACTATAGTGTTTAGTTTTTCTTTTCTACAAAAAAAAAAAATTAATTGATCCAACACAAAATTATACATCATGCCACATCAACGTTGGCCTTTACTGCAAGAAAACACAATGTCTCCCCTGTGGCCCTTTTCTGCTCAACCTCTGAATGTTAATTGCAAAACTGAGCAACAGGGGTTTGTCCATGTGATATTTTGTGTGCAGCATCATGAAAATTGCTTTCAAACTTCTGAATGGCTGTTTTCATTGTGAAAACATTATATTTTACTTATGAAAATTGGGCCTAATGCATGAGAAATGTGTGAGGGGTTTTGACAAACGTGTGTTTTAGCTAGAGGGAATAGCAGGAATTGGGTTTGTAGTCCAGCAGAACTGGTTCAAGAGGTTGGTGCATAGGTTAAATTTTTGTTTTTTCACTGGGCCTCAATGGCCAGTATGTTTCACGAGTTTTTAATCCACAACAAAGATGTAGTTGCAATTTTTTTTTCCATTCAGAGGAAATACTACAAAGAATACAAAGACTTGCAAAGCAGAGGGATACATGATCATTTGTGCTCCGTGCTGTTTTGGAAACGGTAGTTACCCTCGTTAGAGGTGAACATATGTTACAGGTAGTGTGGAAAACTGAAGAGAGTTGGCAGGAAGAGTGTGTGAAATCTGCTGCCAGGGTGAGAGCACTGGTGCCAAGGTGAAATCTGAGTGGGCCATACAGCTGAACTATCCGCGTTAACATGAACAATGTTAGTGAAATTGCTATAAAGTGGTGGTGAACATCTGTACATACAGGGAAAGAAATACAATCTGAATGAAAAGCAAAAAAATAACTAATAATGACAACCACATATAATCTCAGTTTTGCAGTATTGCTGGAAAAAAAGAACTTTATAAAAGCAAAGATTTACCCAGACGTTTTCAAGATAAACGTATTTTGCAAGAGAACATCTATTTAGCTATAAATGTCCACCTAGCTGTGTTCATAGAACAGGCTAATATGGATAGTGATGTGTGTGACTGTGTGCGATGTGGTAAGATGCCAGCTGTATTTCCTATTTGGATGTGGGTGGTTGCCTGTGGATGTGTGTAGGTTTTCATGTCTGTATGATAAATGGCGGCCAGATATTGGGTTAAAAGGCAGGCCAGTCCAGATGGACTGATGTTATGGTGCACATTTAGAATCACATAGCCTTACAGATAAACAAGCCTTACTTGGGATTATACCAACAGCACATACAGAACATCACAGTGTTTAACCTCCTTTACGATCGCAGAATTGCCAGAGAATCCAATGCATAAATGCATGGTTTTCTTTTTAAATAAAACATATAAACTTACCATTGGAAATTACATGTCATTGCCTGTTTTTCAAATACTTTTACGTCCTCACCTGCTTTCTCTTGTAATTTCATCCCATTTCCCCCTGCCTGTTTCTCTGAATGAGTGGCTTTACTGGAAGGGTAATTTTCTCCTTCTTTTTTACTCTTTTGGCTGATTGTGGGTTGAGGTAGTGCGTGGATGTGGGTGGTTGGGGGTGATGGAGACTTTTAAAAGGCAGAGCCGAGGGGTGTCTTCTGACTACCACATCCTCCTTCCTGATCCAGGAAAACATGCACAATTCCAGGACTCCAATACCCCCATCCCATCCCCAGCCTCCCCACACCCACCCAGCCTGCCAGCCTCATCCTTAGCCAGGGACTTTCCAAAACTGCCCAGCCCAGCAACAGAGAGCAATAGTCAGCCCTGGTCAGTTGTGTGGCTCATAGCATCATACTGTGAAAAAGTGGAGCAGAGTCAGGTGGCCATGGGATAAAAAAAATTACCCTTTAATCATGTTTACCAAAGACATCCAACAGCCATAATTGTATATGAGTCAACAAATGATAATCACACAATGTAGCACTTAGACAGCGTTGGATCAGAGGTGTCATGTTTCTTTTCAAAACTGTTTGTCTCATAAAACTCCTTCAAAGGTTGGATGCCATTCAGCAGGTATGATCACAGATTTACAACGCAGCAGGTGAAACCTATTTCATATATTTGATCATTTTCATTACCATCGTTATAAGTCACCATATAGCATATGACTTTCTCAGCCTCTGCTTTTGGGAGGTCTGCTCACACATCTGCTTCCACAGCTGGAAGATAAAGACTCTTTTAGGGTAAATTACTGAAAGGAGCAGAGGAGGTGTGTATACATTTATCATGAAGTGCAACAGGTCAGAATAAATTGTATTGTGTTTGCAAAACATAGAAATGCAGTATTCTGTCAAATGCATTTAATTTAGCATTGTGCATTTAGTTTTTAGAAAACATCTATATTTTGATTAAATAATTTTAACTGTTTTAACTCAGTAGTTCTTGGGTTTTGCTAAATCGAACCCTGTGTTTGAGTGTGAGAAACTTTAAGAACAAAATCTGACTAATTGGTGGGTTTTCTGGTAACTGCAGCATGACTGAGCACAGATACTATTTACAATAGTAAAATGTTTTTCAATTGTTGCATTTAAATAAAAGCAAAATGTTTTAAAGAACAAAATAAGCCTCATAAAGTCTGCAATTTTTATATATTTTACATCACATGCAGGATACTGAAAGAAAGAGTATTTAAATTGCAGTCCAAAGAGTTATAACTTAGCAGAAATTCAAAAACAGTTTTTTTTTTTTCTAGCAACTAAAGCTTTCTGGAGAACTTGGTTAAATTTAAAGCATAGCTTGCACCTTCCTTTCAGTACAGATCAGCACAGCTGTGGACATGTAACCGTTATATATTTTAAACTTGATAAATATTAATTTACTGAAAATCTGTCTAGATGGTCTTCAGGTTGGGTACGGAAAAAGAAAAAAAGAGAGATATTTAATATATTTTATATTTTTCTTAACATGTTAAAGATGAAAATACTCTGTGGACAGGATCCTTGTTTGCTTATGTTGGATGTTAAAACAATATTCATTTAAAAAAGAAACACACACACACATACATACGTAAAAAAAAGACCAAAATATAACAAAAAGCATTGCATTTACTACTAATTTTCTACCATTTAAAATATAACACTTCATGGGACCTACCACACATAAACCACCCTGTGATATATCATCAAATGCTGGAAAAAGTTTCATGGGAAAGTACCTATTTCTTAAGAGAGCTGTGACTAAAATGAAGTTGGCCACAATGTAAACAAATGTCAAAACGATGACTGACCATTTCCTTTTATAACTCTTTGTCCACTCATCCTGGTAGTGCTAATTCTCATTCCTTACACCCAACTAAAATAAGCAAAAATAACAACCCTTAGCCCAAACATAACTCCTTTGACCATGGGCTTCCCGCTCAGGAGCAGGTGAAGAGGTTGGTCTACATTTCTCAGCCCTGCAGAGGGGGCTTGAACAGGGGGGAGGATGCGGAGGCAGCTCTAATCGATCAAGGACTCTAAGGAGGCTTTTTTTGGAGGAAGAAGTTGAGAACACTCAAACACACATCACACTTATCTATAAAGTTCACAACACAGAGAGAAAAACACCTGACAATCAGACCGACTAGTTGAACATCCAAAACCTGTTGGAACACAGCAGGAACAGTGAGTAACCATTACAGAAAAGAGCGGTTTGACCACTCTGTGGGGAGATAATGGCCATGTAGGACAGAACTGCACAAACTATGCGATCCCAGAACTTCCAGGAGTATGTAAAAGGACAGAGAGGAGGTCAGCATGATAGCAGCATCCAGGAAGAACCCAACCATAAAAACCACAATGAAGGACAAGATCTGCAAACAGCACACACCCAATACTGAATATGAGCTCCGAGTGAGCTGCTGTCAGTAATCTGCACACACAGACACCTTGCTTATTTCCCATTGTCTCACACACATACACACAAGCCACATTATACAATTGACTATGAAAGGACATCAGGCTCATAACTCTGTTCCCTTGAGGCAGAAGAGACCCAGTTGCTGTCAGCCGAAAAACAAAACAAAGAGATGGAAAAATAGAGCAAAATAAAGGCAGAAGAGGAGACAGCTTCTGTGTGATTAGAATAAACGGCAGAGAGATGAAGGGAAGCTGGGACAGAGCCTCCTGCCTCTCCTTTAATATAGCAGGAAACTCTCCCCCTTTTCTTGCATGACTGAGAGGTCAACAGGTTTGGGTGATTTTCTAATATTCAGCCGCCTGAGGTTATTGTGTTATGGTGGCTTGTGTATGTGCTGTTATGTGTTTTATGTGAGTATGTGCCATTGTGGCGTCTGGACATGAAGTATACAGTACTGGGTGATGGCATAGAGGTATTGTAAGTAGGAGAAAGAAGAAGACAGAATGGCAGGCCCTCATTTGTGCTGAAAAAACCAAAACACACGAAAGACAATGGGAAAGAGAATAAGACTTTCTCTGCTGGTGTAACTACAACAATTTCACCACTGCTTATGTATGTGACTAGACAATATTTTGCCAGCACATATATATTGGTATCATCTTTAGAATTAATGACTTTGTTAAATGATTAATTTCCTCTGTAGATAATCTAAAATCTAAATATTTACACATTTAGGGTTTTCAGTTATGAAAATATGATATATTAAAGGTTGGAGTTTGGTGCAGAACAAAGAAAGAGTACTTAAAAACAGAGCAAAGTACCTATCCATTGCTGTGATCAGCACAATCATTTATTTATATATATATGTGTGTTTATATATATAAAGAGAGGAGCGATATATAAATATAGATATATAGATATACATACACATTCAAATGACCAGCACAGCCAATAATATTGACTTATACCACTTGTTCCATCAACCATTATTCAGTGTATAGAGCTATTAGACATAGATTTCAAATCCTCTTCAACATCTCTTTCCAAGTCACGGCTCCAACATAGACGATTATGGATAGGGTCTCTCTTTAAGGTAAGCTCTAAGTATTCAAAAAAGAACTCAAACACCATTTAAAATATTTCTCCAACCAATATTCAATAGGTTTTAAATGGAATTGTATTTCTAAGGGTGTTCCTATCATCATAAAGCTTTCTTTTGTGAGCAACAAAATGATAATGTCAAAGTAAGACTGCATTGTATTGCACTAAGATATTCAGATAAATCACAGCGGGAATATTCTGTGCTGTAAAAAACAGGTATTTGTTGCAACATCTGCATAATCTGCATCAGGTGAATTTAACAAATCAGATACCTTTTTATAACTTGGAGTCTGTGTAAATTAGACGTGAGAGAGTAAGAAAAAAAAATCTGACCCATCCAGTAAACATGTCTTAGCTTGAGACAATAGTAGACTATTTACTTCAGCACAAATACAACAAGTTCCATTATGCAATATGCAAGCCAAATCATTTGTAGGCTAAAGGAAAGGTGAAGCTCTACATAATTCAGACACACCAACAGCAGTTTCTTATTCATCCACCTGCTTTATTAGCTCAGTTGTGCGTTTATGTCAGAAGAATATTCAGCTGACATTTCTTTAATTCTTTTTGGTGCAGAACATGAATTAAACCACACTAACAACACAGAACAATGGCAGACATGCTCCTTAAGTAGAGGTGGAACTAAATTGGAAGAAAAAATTAACAACTACAAAGCTACAAAATAACAAACATGAATATTTCTTTTAAATGAATAGCTAATGAAGCAATACATCGACTAATCAAGACAAAAACACTTTAATTCAAACCCAACCAAAATTCAAAACTTGATATAGAAAATAACATACACAAGACCAACCTCTCTCCCTTTCAAATTCTCTAATGGTGTACACCTGCTGGGAGAGGGCAATGGCAGAGGTATGCATTTAGACTGAACTTTGACATTTCAAAAACATTTCAAAACCTTAATATGTATTTTATCCTAGGCAGATCCCAGCAATTAATGAAATATTTCAAAGTTAAATCAACATACCCTCCTACAATACAAAAAAAAGGATGAGGCCTAACAAAGAAGCCACACTCCAAACAAAACTACTGCATGCAAAACAAACAAAATAAATCAAATTACAAAACCAGATGCTTTGTTTAACTATGTTTTAACTGCGAATATACAGGTAACAATGGTGCATTGTTACAGTTATGTACTGTGACACTTGCACAAAATTTGTGGGTGTAGATCATTTCAGTAAATTATATCTAAATGGTTTCACCCAAACTATTCTACCTTGTGCAAATAGATATGTTTGCAAAGTTGTAAAAAGTTGGCAAAATTCAGTGTGTGTTTATTAATCACAATTCATTATTAGAGTTATAGTTCTGTGTTCCAAATATTTGAATTTATTATGAAAATTTGTAAATATTAATGTAAAATCGTATGTTGCCAAGTAACCTTTGTATATTTCCTAAGCTTTACACACTATAGGCTTCTACTAGCTTTACACAACAAACCACATCAAAGTGTTGTAATAAGAGATACACAAGGAAGTGGACAATGTTATCCAGATTGGCTTTAGATCAGGTGATGAGGCCAGCAATAGTTTCCATAGAGGTACAACAGAGAGTTAATCCACAGTGTTAGCTTGCTTAGACACTGTACTCCAACAGCTTTCTACGTTTCGCATGCAGGGTAGAGAGAACTTCGGCTCTGGTCACTTGACAAAAGAAATGACTAAATATTCAAAAGTGAAAAACTGTTATCATTAAAACTGGATAATGGTTTGTTTTCTGATTTCCCATTGTGGTTTGATAAAAAAAAAAAAAAACATAAAAAGTGACAAGTTTTTTTTGTTGTTTTAAATTAACAAATGAACTGCCTGTATGTACACTGACTATTTTGGGGCAAATATGGTCATCAACACAAGTCATTTTTCCTTTGCAGTGATGTCACTGCCTCCTCATCACCTTCAAAAATCAGTTGAGCATTGGGAATAAAATCACAGTGCTCTACAGGTGCCCACAAAATAATCAGACATTATAGTCCAATCTATGCTCCATTTATGATAGTCAATTCAATTCAATTGAGTTTATTTATATAGCACCAATTCACAACACATGCCGTTTCAAGGTACTTTACAGAGACAATTCAATCAAATCAGTCAGATTTGTTAAAAGTTTTCTATCTAAGGAAAACCAGCAGATTGCATATATTTCAACAGCAATCCCTCATAGTCCAATTTATTTGGAAAGTAGGGCAATCTTTTAAATTCACTGATAGATTCAAGCATTAAGCATGTTGAGGTTAGTAAATCTACTTATGTGCACATATAATAATGTTGGATGTGATTAAGTTATGTCATTGCATAATTGGACTGGAACTTGGATAACAGTTGTGCACATTTGTGGCTAATGAAGCTGATTTTTTTAACAAGGCCAAAAAGTACATGACACTTTGGTCAATTTGATTGTAACAAATATCACTGCTACAAAAAAATAAATAAATAATAGTGAGGTGATTATGGAATTCTATTTTCCAATTATTGATATCATGTAATCTGACATTACTGACACGGATATGACAGTGAGATGCTGGCAGCAAAACATAGAATATGTTGGCGCATCTACAGCTATGCCATGAGTTATGGGATTACCCCACAGGGGAGAGACTCTGATAGAAGAGAACAGCATCTGCATTCTTTCACACTGTCACTTTATGCAAATTAGACAGAACAAAAGCATGACCAAAGCAGTAACATCTTCCATCATTATGGATCATGTGAAGTCTTCTACCATTACAGAAAATGCAATATTTAAATTCTATTTTAATATGACACCTCAGTATCAAATATCTTTACAAATAAAAACTCTGGGACCACTAAAATTACAAAACTTTACAAACAAGATACTATCATAGCTGTAGAATCAGACAGACAGACAGACAGACAGACAGAAAGAGAGACGTTAAGAGGAGTTTTTTAAAATGCGATTGACACACTAACAATCTGCATTTTTGAATTATCGTGTGAATTAGCAGGGCAGCACAGGTCTACTGTTCGCACTGTATGCAGAGCAGAGCCGTTTCAAGGCAATTTTAACCCAGGTCGCTTGGCGAGTGATTTCACCCGGGTTGACGTGGGTCAGTGACCTGTTCCCACTGCCACTAAAAGCTGATTGCTTTTGCCAATGGGAAAGTGGTATAAAAGGCTAATGCTGTGTTGATAGCTATCTATCTTAAAGGACTGGAAGTATAGAGCTGCTGCTAAAAGAGTTTATAGTAATAAACATAACTTTTACATCTAACTGGAGATCCCACTTTGGAGTTAACATATGGCTTATGATATCCTCTTAAACTGACTTGTTCCCATATGCCAAAACACACCATTGACTGAGGGTGTCAGGTGTTTGGGCAGCTGTCTCCCTTTAGTGTGTAGATATTCAGATCTCTGGTCCTAGTGATCGCCTGGGATGTAAACCTCATGTTCTGAGGTCAAGCCAGTGCACCTCAATTGTAAACACATAAACAGAAAACACAATGTATGTGTGTATTTGTCAATAAAGACACCACAACAAAAGGAGCATAAAGTCTTAGATCTCTAAAAATGAAATGGCTTAACTAGGGAGTGCATGATTCAGCAACTAATTTCTGCATGTGTGCATCTGGGTGCCCTTAATGTACTTTGGTAGGACAGATACACAAACAGTGGGCAGCCATATGCTTGCATTATGAAGATAATTAGAAACACATCTGAGGGGGTGAGAAGGTGGGGTAAAAAACAGAGGAAGAGCCCATTACCAAGTACATGTGTAATTAAAGGGGTGGAGGGAGATGCATACAGTTTCCCTTATCTCAATCAGGGCTTTCATAAAAAATATAAGCATAGCACTTTTGGAACTTTTCTATGAAAGCGCATTGCATTCACTGGATAAAAAAATAAATAAATTATACACCTTATCTCGTAATTACAAGAGCCTGATCTCGTAATTACTAGACCAGTAATTGCACATCCACAAAGAGGTAAATTCATATATATGTCTATTAGTAAATTAAAAACTTGGCTTTCTCGTGTTTTGCCGTGTGATGTCGTAATCATTGCAACAGAAACACTGACATGGCTGAGATGCATAGTTGAATTGCTGTCATTGTTAAGCTAGCATACAGGTAGTGTAGTTAACAAGGAGACTGGCGATTGCTGACAAAGCAACAACCACATCTCGTAATCACAAGATCTTATTTCGTAATTATGGAATTTTTTCCTCATAATTACCAAATTTTAATGAATTGTTGCTTGACATGAGGTGCATCTTTGGTAAAAATGTCCTTAAAATCCTTTCATAATTTCATAAATAAGGCACAGCGTGTGACTGCAGCCTCTGGTGTTTGTTCTGATCTCACGTTCTTCATTCACTCTGCACTCCGCTTTCTTGTTTTATGAGCAGATTGAGACTTTAAACAAGGCAACGCTCACCTTTCTTGTGTCTTTGTCTTCAGTATAATACTTCTGGATTTTTTTGAGTCCAATGCTGAAGCTGTCAACAGCCATTCCTGCTACTGTCTGGTTTAAGGGGGAACTGCTCATTCTGCCAATTAATGTTAAAGAATCCTTAAAAAAAATACCTGCACCCGGATTATTTTGTGGATCATGACCAAAATTTAATGTATTGTTCTTTGGACTGAGGTACACCTATGGTAAAAATGTAATTAAAATCTGTTCATAACTTTTCAAGTTATCCGGTATACAGATGGAAAGACAAGGAAACACACATACAAACTCGACTAAAAACAACCTCCTTAGCAGAGTAATAAAAGGATACATTTTCCCTAAAAATGATATCTATATAATTTGTTAAACAGGCATACTCACCTTATATGCCTATACAAAAAAACATTTAATCATGATACAAAAAAGGTCACATACGCTAAGAATCTCTCCTGACAGTGATTTGTTAGCCCTTTTGGAGCCCAAATAAGACTCCAGCACCAGACACAATGAGCAGACATGTGTGCCATCTAACAGCAATACCACAGAACTATTATAAAGCCAGATGGCAACAAATGTTGCAGCTACTTAGTATAACCTGACTGCCCTGAAACACCTTGTGGTAAAGCAACAGCTCAGCATGGTGGAAGATTAACCAATATTAGTTAAATAAACTGATCTACAGCAATAAATTTTAATAGATCCTCCCCATATATTCTTATTAGAACATCATGGAAAAGGAAATTGAAATAAAGAAAGATAAAGATAATAAAAAATAAATTTGTTAAATAAAAGAAATAACTAAAAGTAAATGGCTAAAACCTTTTCATTGAAGGCACTAAAATTGCATGCATAACAATGCTACTTCCAGGTAAGTGCATTGCTGATGAACTAAGTGCATTGCTGATGAACAGCTGTGAACATGGTTGGAGAGCTCCAGTTCACAGAAATGCTTGAGTCATGGCACAGATACTCCCTAAATCTGTGAAGGGAGTGATAGCCTTGTGGTTAGAGAGAAGGGCATTTGTGACCTGCAAAGGTTGTAAGATCACTGGTCCAATGCTCATACTGTCACTTCGGGTACCTGATAATAACCCTTAACCCCAAACTGCTCTCAGATTGCTACCCACTGTGGCAGCCCACTGCTCCCTAAGGGGATAGGGGTTAGGGTCCACTGTGGGATTATAAAAGGATATTTCTTTTCTGTAATGCTTTGCGTATACAAGGGATACAACGGCAGTTTCTCTTTTATTAAAAGATGAAAGATGATCCTTTCTAGGCAGGACATGTCATACTTCACCAGTGCTGAAGTGCAGAGTTGGTTGGCCAACAGACCCCTGCCTGATATTCAAATGATGAGTATTCAAATGCTTGCAGTAGATGTTGGAAGCTACACAAAAAGTTCTGCCATAAGAAGAGAGAAAGCTGCAAGAACTCTAAAACCAGAACAGGAAGAACAAAATGATGACAGGTTCCTAAAGTCCTGGGAGATAACGGTTTTCCATTTTCTTTATTAGTATTAATGGACTTTTAAATTAAAGCTTGTAACATACTCCAAGAAAATGGAGAAATTTGTCTTGGTCTCGAAGTGGCAAGAGCAACAGCACAGTTTGTGCTGTCTCTGGCAATTCATACGCCATCAGTCTGCATTGTTAGTTTTCTACCACTTTCATATGGACCTAAAGTTGGTTTATCATCTGATCAAAACACTTTGTTTCATAAATGCTGCATCTGCTGAATAGCTTAGATAAAACTGCAAACAACACACACTGATTACTTCACTTTCTGAACACAATTATTCCAAAATAAACAAAAATAGGGATTGCATTGATAAAGATTGTCCTTCCAACAGAGTGTGGATCTCTGCAGCTGCTCCAGAGTAATCATGGCCCTCTTGGCTGATTCCCTACGAGCCCTATGAGCTTGTGAGGCCATGCCTTGGTACTTTTGGAATTGTACAAAATTCATTCCGTTTCCAGATGAAGGACAGAAAAGTACATTGAGAGATACTTAAAGCTCTAGATAATTCTTTGAATCTAACCATGTTTAAAACTCCGGTTTGTTTTTTGCTCTCTGTCTGTCTTATGTTAAAGTTGTCTAACAGACGTCTGAGGCCTTTTACAGGGTAGTTGTGACTATGCCGAGATTAAATTACATACCTTTTGACCAACGAGATCTACATGACTTCTACAGTATATTGACTGGACTTCTATATATGGGTATCTGAGTAAACAGGACTAAATACAAAGAAGATTAGATTATAATGCCAACACAAAAATTCAGTATAGAACATCTATACATTTAATCTTACACATCTGTATAATTTTTAATTTTTTTTTCACCATACAGAATCCAAATAAAATACAGAAAGGTTTTTTCAATATATTTTTGCTCTCTATATTATTTTTTTAAATGATTACGTTATACAAACTTAAAATTTACGATGGATAAGATAATGCCTTAAAACTGCAAGCATTTCTGTAACATCATGGAATGTTCTCTAAATCAAGGTGGATGTTTGTCTACACACTAAAAAATAAGGTTTGTTTATGGAAACAGACAAGGAAGATTGAAAATTGGGAGTGGTGTAACACTTTTTTACACACTTGAAACGGTAAATCAAAAGACCCCCATCAATACATACACACTCCTTCCTATTTCTCCTCCTTTATAAACTTGCCTTCTGTCTTTCAATATGTGTCAACACAGACACCCTAGCAGCATGGTTTCTGTGAGAAGATTACAACATTACAACCACAGCTCTTGAACTTGTTTACTGGTATGTGGACTTGGAAAGACCCTAAAAAATGAAAAACAAATGCAGCATTTGTCTCAAGTCATGGCATTTGGTTATAATTAGTTATATACCAGATGCATTCAAAAGTAGAAAAAACACAAATGTCTTATAGGGACAGTGAAAGTAAAGCTTTGCATGCTTTATCAGCGGTCACATGGAATTGTTTCATAATTCATCACAAACCAAGAGCGCCAGCTCAGCTACTTACTGTGACACTCACCTGTTGACTCATTTCAGTGATATCATGGGGACTATTTTAGTCACATTTAACCGGACGCTAATGCCCTAAAGAGCAAATCCACTGGAGAGAAAAAGGCAGCGGGGTAAAAAAAACATTAGCAAAAAGAACAATGATGGAAGTACCATCATTGTTGGAATCTGATGCGCATTAGGTCACTGACTGCAGGTTCATGGGGACAGGGCGCATAGTTGGGTCAGCAGTTCTCACACCTGCATAAGGCATAATGCTGAGTCGGAGTGATGATTCCATCATGGTGCCTGAGAAATAAGCTCACTGGCATGGAGAACTCTGGCCTCTTTGAGTAGGAGCAACATCAAAGACTAGAAAAAAGAGTGGAGGAGAGCGATGAAGAGTGTGCAACTTCGCGCACGAACGGAGTGTACATCTGCAAATGAGTAAGCTTGTACAGTACACTGTGCAACCAAGACAGAATGGAGTGTATGCATCTGTGCAAAGATCATAAGCAGAACTAAGTGCTGCTGAGTCAGATATATCTGTTCATTTCCTCGGTAAGGCCTGTAAGCAGCACTGATGTGGTCACAGCAAGATGGACCAAACCAAGTTAAACCCTACAAAATAAGCAGAGAAAAAAAAACAGCTCACCAGCTGCCTCCATCCAACTCACACAAGCTTGCATGAGTGTGTCGCTCCAATCAAAGCTTCCACTTCCCACTCCCATCGAAGCTGTTTTCCAGGCAAAGCCACAGCCCAGTCCAGGAAGCAGCTCTCTGCACCTGGATTACAAAACAAGGGTCAACAAGACTTTAAAGTTACAATTACAACTAAACGCAGGAAAGCAAACACTGAGACTGTTTTAGTTTACCAACCGTGACCATTGAAGTTTAAAAAAACATGTATTAGACCAAGACCGATCATGTAAACACAGCATAAGTAAAAGGTTCGTAGTCCCAATTGTGTTTGTGACTATTAATGAATCACTCTTAAGGGTTGAATCCCTGCATTCACATTTGCTTTTTTTTAGTTAGAACAAAGCTGCATGTTTTACACTCAAACACAAAAACATCTTCATGTTTCTAATTTTAATCAGATCGCTTTGCCCAGCTGCTGTCCATAAACTGCATCAACATCTTCACATTTTGTCCAAATAACTCCCACACAGACACAAACAGGACAGAGAGACCACTTTTTTTTTTTCTAAAAATTATCTAAAACACAAAACGTTTATATTTGAGGTGTTTCTTATTGCTTTGAAACATGTGGTGTTTTTCACTGCTTCATTCATATATCAGCACTAAACTCCCACTTGCAAGTATTTATAGACAGCTGAATGTTTTGTTGGTTTTTTTTTTAAGTTGCTGTTTTTTACTTTTTGTTGGTAGTCAAAAAGCCCCAACACAATCCTTTCCGCTACCAGTTAGTTTACCTGAAAAACCACAAATCCTCAACAGCAACCAAACACAACACAGAAAGAAAGAGGTGGTTCTAATCTGGGACATACTTAATTGATTGTTTATATGGGTTTCTGTCCATGGAAATATTCTGCACTGCTAACAGAGCTAAAATGCCAACTTTTACTCACAAGAGCACATTTTATCATCTTCCTAATAGAAAAGCTTTAATATAGGAGTTGGCCAACCCTTTGCTGCTGTAACAGCATAAGGTCCTCTGGGAATGCTGCCCACTGGGTTTAGGAGTGGGGATATTTTACAAATCCTCTAAGATTGGTCTAATATTCTAAAGTCATAGTCGCGCTTTGAGGTGTCTTGAAGATCTCCGCAGACAGTAAGGAAGCTTGAACAAATGCCGCAGGTGTTTATACCTAATGCTGATCCAAAAACACAGGGGGCAGTACTCTGCTCAAAGCAATGGTTAGTAATATTGGGAGACCATCCACACCATCCCTTCCCACTTTGGACTTCTACCTAACTACCTTATGTCTCATTCACCTGTAAATAAATAAATTATATATTATTATTGTAGCTTTCAAAGCTTAGCATGCTAAGATTAGCAATACTAATCATATAGTTTTTTAGCATGTTATTTGTAGCAATACTCACCTAAAGAGATTTGCGAAGGGGTGTGGTGAATAATTCCAGCAATAACCTAACTTGATGAGCGAGGAGGGACAGAGATGAAGGCATCTGGTGTGTTGTTTTTTTTTCCACTCGGACCGAATAGCAGGGATTAACCAGAGTTTTTAGAGGCTAACAGCTCTCACATACATCTGATTTTTTACATTCATTTCCTGAATAAATGAGGTATTTACTACTCTCAGGAATGAAGGACCCTTTCACTTAATATAACAGAGAGTGTTTATGAACAGGATTACCAACTATAGCTTTAATCTTTGAAAAGGTACTGAGAGAGAGAAGAAGTCATAGCTCCCTGATGACTTATTAGATGTAATTCCTTTATATTACATGTCTCATTGCTCCATTTGTACATAAAATTAAAAAGTTTTACCATGACACAACCACATGAGGAGGTACGATGCAGGCCCAGCAATCACAGTGAGTACTGCCAACAGATGGCAATGGTGTATAGCAATGTTTATGTCAGCTGATCATGCCAGGTGCAAAAGTTCTTTTCCAGCTCAAAAAGGACCAAGTAAACACCATCAAGGCAAACATTTGGCTTATATTTCTTTATTTATTATCAGTAAATGTTTTTGGTATTTTTTGTATTTTTTTATCATTCATACAGAAGGTTTTTGTTGATATCTATCTGCCAATTGCTACTTTCTAGCCATCTGAAAAGGATTAGGATTAAAACCACTTTTCCATCTAAACTAATAATGTAAGTTTGTGTGTTTTGATTTAACCCTTTACGGACGATGGGAGCGCCCGCGCTCCCAAATGCTTACATATTTTTAAATGCCGGTAGAATTCG
>JAUZNJ010088775.1:0-22791 GCA_034780135.1 Jordanella pulchra | reverse complement strand
ACTATTTATTTATTTATTTTTTTTACTAAAATGCTTGGTTGAATTGGTTTTGTTATTGATCCATTTTGCTCATTAGAGTGAGAAGCTTAGGGAACAAACTGTGACAGCGTTTTTTTTTTTGTAAATACATTCTCTAGAGCCACCTTTAATGTCTTGACAGTGTGCATCCAGGATAAGTCAGGTCTGCAGATATTAGCTTCCCTTTTCCCAACTTGCTTGTTGCAGTTTGAATCATTATCTTTATGGATGAGCCAAACTAGAAAGAGATAAATGTGCACAAAAAAAGACTCAATAACGGTGTAGAAAATGACTATATCAGCCCATGAAGAAGGCTGAACATCTTAAATTGCATCAGGAAGTACATTCCCTGCTGGCCCTTCTTCCTAACAGTGTGTGTGGGAGGAACATATCTGTAAACTTGGTTCCTAGGAGCTGAAAGTGAGACTTCCAGAGGTCAACCCTACTCTCAGCTGTCTTCAGTTGGTTAAGCTCCAAGTTGCTTCGGCTGCACCAGTAAATCAGCCCATCCTATTCCTGGCTCGTCACTGTCCTGGATCAGACAAACCACTGTAGTGTCAGTTGCAATATTCAGATGTTTCACATATGGGTCAACAGAGAGACGAGCAGTAGAGAGATAACAGGCCAGTCCCGATGGTGCCTGTATGGAAGGAGAAGCTTCTCTCTCATCTAACCCTGTTTTGATGGAGCATCAGAAGCATGGAGGAGCCTCACACAGCTCCAGTAACTGGTTGATGATCCTCAAAGGCTCTCAGGTGTGAGTGGGAAACATTTTCAGATCTGGGAGGTCTGAAGGAAACAATACTCTGTCTCTGATGTCCTGAGCTCAGGTTGGGGGTTTTAGAGGGGAGGGCAGGTGTTTGGGGAGCTTTGGTGTGAGAGTGAGATGTGGACTTGTGTGGAGGAGTGAAGGGTTGCTTCATCTTCCAGGGGAGGACTCTGTTCCTGGACAGGAGGACAGACTCTAGTGGGGAGCGATGTTTTTTAGACCAGTGCAAACTGCTGCAGGGTTTTTAACTAAAAAAACTATTTTTAGCTTCTCATTGGTTCTCTTATGCGCCTGATCTTCTTGCTGTGTTTGTTTCCAGTCTCCTCTGCTGAAAGCCTCTTTCTCATCCTGGGCAGCTTCCTCAGCTGTGAAGTGCACCGGATTAGCAGCACTATGGCTTACACTGTTCATGAATGGTTCTGTACAAATAAACTTTATTAAGGTGTAACTCTGCATCTAGACTCAGCTGCTGTAGTTCCTCCAGGTTTTCTATTTGTGGACAAACGGCAGGTCTTCTGTTCACCTTTTCTCTCTGTAAACTCAACCTGTCATGCTTGTCTTTTTTAAAGCACAGAATAGAGTTGAATAAAATAAAAGCTTGTTCTAAATGGGTCTAAATGAGGAATCTGAAAGGATTCGGATCATCCCTGCAGGCTGAGATGTTTCAGGCTTTCAGGTTCACCTGTTCCTCCTGAGTGCTCCATCCTCACAGCCATCACTAATGAGGATTCATTTCCTCTAAGCGGCACATTAACAGATTGCTCCCCTCATAGAGTCCATTATCTTCAGTGACTGAGATGGACAGGATGCATCATGGAAAAAAAAAAAAAAACCAAACACCTGCGTTCCATTTGGGAGAAAATCTAATCCTGATGGGGGACTATCCAGCATGTTTTTGTATGTTTAGACTTTAAGAGGGAAAGAACAGCAGCAGCTAAACTCATTAAGCCTCATAAATGGAACAAAGCATTTAGCTTGAGTGAGTTTTGACAATCTGAAGTGTTTCGTTTTTTTTTCCATTTTAGCCTCTGATCTGTCAGTGAGGAGGAGATAAACATTCATCCATCTCTCAGTGTTCATCCAAGCATCCAGACTCTTTTAACATGGCTTTCAGAAGGTCAGTTCCTTCCCCTGACCACCACAGTATGTGCAGAAATTATTTCTAACAGAAAATACACAATGTCCTTAAAAAAAGGGGAAATTAATATTAGACTTTATTGGAGATCAATACTGGTCCACAAACCATGGGCTAAATGGAGTCACACCTGTGGAGATATTTGCTTTCTTTTGTGGCATAATTTAGCCTTTTTTAAGCTTAAAGGTACCAAATTAATTTAATTCAAGAAATCTGCTGCTATGTTTTTGCATTTATTCGCTTTATTAACAGTAATCATATGGAAAGAGAAGAAGAATCAATCTTTATTATTATGAGCCCATGATAAAACTTTGTACTTTACAAAAATTAAAAAGACTTGTAAAAGAAGAAAAAAAGGAATACTAAGACAAAACCTTTAATATACATAATATAAACAACCTGAAGAGAAAAGCACAAAATATTAAGCAACCTTAAAGTTAACAGAAACAGAAGGTGAAAGACATGCAGCGAAGCTCTTTCTATGCAGGCAGACTCTACATCTGCAGACTATGATTGGCTTTCTGTGAGTAAAAGGAAAGTGTCCTCCAACAAGAAAAAGAGTTTTTATTAGATGCTGCTAATAATAAAGAGCTTATAATTAATACGTTTTCTATGGTAAGTCAAGAAAACTGTGGTTCAACTTTTGTGTGGTTTAACAAATGCAACTTTGATGCATTTGTTAAATTCATAGGGGAAAAGAAATATGAAAATGAGTAAAAAAAAAGCAGCCAATGTCTCCAAAAAACTTTAAGAGACCACAAGAAAGCTTTCAAAACCGTAAAAGAGGAAAAACTTAAAAGCATAACTGGAAGTCGGTCTGCTTGAAGGAGGAGTACAAAGAAATAAATGCTGGATCAGAACTTTATTGCGCTATAATCAAATGAAGCTTTGGAGTCTGAGGCTTATTGCCAGTTTTTTTGTTTAGTTCCATTAATTTTAACCATAGTTTTAGTAGGACAAATGCTTTTCTCTCTAAAATCAGAGGAAGTGAGCCAACGTGGTTAATCCTTTAGAGGAGGTTATTTTTCTCATGCACTTTACACTGCAAAACAATCTAAAAATAAGTAAATATTTGTTAAAATAAGTGTATCTAAAATGTCTAATATCATAAAATCAAAAATAATTATTTATTATGCAAATGAAATGGAGAATGCTGTTTTTTTTTCTCTAAGTGTAAATGATCTTATTTCATTGGCAAAGTGTCTTGCTTACCTGCTAAATTAAGGAAAATGTACTTCTTTTACTAGTTTACTAGTGACTGTGTTTCCAATAATCAGAGCTAATACGGGAAGCAGAGACTCACAGAATCCTGCAGAGGATCCCAGGAGGAAAAGAGAGGAGCAGAAACATGCTGGGCTTAAGATGTGATTCAGCGAAAGGTCTGCGGACATCAGAGGGAGGGAGCAGCAGGACAGGAATGGGGAGAGATGGGGAGGGCTGGTGGGAGTGGAATATAGCTGAGCCTATAGGGAATCAGGTTTCTCAGACCCAACGGGACTGAAGGAAAGGGAAGGGAGGAGTCAGACTGGGAGAGACTTCCTTTTAAACACACCCAGTTATTTAAAGGCTTAGAGCTCTGCAGGCCAGTCCCAGGACTCTCCTGGAGTCTTAGTGTCAGCTTAATCCTTTGGACTCTCTCCATCCTGAAGACCACCCATATCTGGAGCCCACATTACTCTGGTAAGCATCATATTGTAGTTTTCCTGAGTCATTCTTACTTGCCTGAGCTGCTGATGCATGGAGACTTTTCTGTGGTGATGCCTCCAATTTCTACTTCTGGTTCTAATTTACTGTGAAATTCCTGCAGGCTCTGCAACCAAAGTTTTTTTGGGGGGGGGGGTGGGTTCTACTGGGTTGCGTTCCTCATGTAGTCACATGTATTAATACAATCCTGGATTAATATCTCAGCACTAAAATGAGGGTTGTGCAACATTTCTTGAGTGCATAAAAAACTGATTCCAACAGGAATCCTGCACAGCATAAAGCCATCAGATGCTGCCTGTCGTCATGACACATCCTCCACTTTCATCCCGTCAGATGTCCCGTCTGAGTCATGCGTTTGGGTTTGTGTGTGATCAGTTAACTCCCTCATGAAGTGTGTGACTCACAGGCCCCTAAATAAAACAACAAATCAGATCCAAACAGCAGCCCAGAAGTTTGGATGTGGAGTCAGACAGAGGAGGGCTGCTGGAAAAGTTGGACGGAAAAGGAAAGTGATGCCTGAACAATAATAATAAAAGCTAACAAAATGTTCTGTGGAAAGTATGCATCACTTTTACGTGCACTTCTCTTTTTTTGGGAGGGATACTAAACCGTGAATCAGCTGTAAAAGGGATTCCTTTCACAATGTCGGTCATAATGTGGGGGAACTCGTACAGTTCACCAAAGGAAGCAGGAGCTTGGACATTGAAATTGGCCGAGGACAATGAAAGGAAAGGATAGTTATTACACAGGGACAGAGCTATCGCAACCTGAGAAAGCTTTTCCTTTCCGACTTGGTTTGATCCCCGGTTATCAGCACACAACAGAGACCTAAAGAGACGATCAGCTTTCAAGTTGGTGCTGCAGGTTTGCAGACGATTTGTCTCCTAGTTTTTCTGCTTTTTAATGAGTCACAGATTGAGGCATAAAGTACAGATGGTTTCATTTTTATTTGTACTCAACATAAACAAGGCTGATACGCAGATTTGCAAAAAAGGTAGAAATGGTTGTTTCACCTCAAGATCTTTTGGAAGAAACTGTTAACAGCACAAAAGGCTATTTACTGCTCTGATTGTTTTGCTCTTATGGTGGTGGACCTAAAAGAATCCAACTCGATTAACAGTAAACTTCTTAAACTTTGTTGTAATTTTGTTTAAAATACCTTAAAAAGATCCCAGATACCAAAACACCATGCAGTGGTTTAAAGAAATTCAAGAAAAGCTGAGAAACAAAGTCTCTGAGATACATCTGTCTTTTCAAAGGCAACGTGGCCTAGAATAACCAAAGTGGAGAAAAACATGAATAGTGAAGGACTTCCCCAGGAGTGCCCATTCTGACAAATTAATCAGAAAAAGCACTATGGACTCACCCAAACCGTACCTCTGCAAACCGTACTACCTTAATGGGAGATTTCAAAAGCCAGAACCACTGCTGACCAAAAAAAAACACATTTACAGAACAAATATTTGGATGAACCTCTA
This sequence comes from Jordanella pulchra, assembly GCA_034780135.1. Taxonomy (NCBI): domain Eukaryota; kingdom Metazoa; phylum Chordata; class Actinopteri; order Cyprinodontiformes; family Cyprinodontidae; genus Jordanella; species Jordanella pulchra. Next base: position 17,687 of record JAUZNJ010088775.1, on the reverse strand, counting down.
GACCTTTAAGAAAATCTAAGGACTTACTAGAAAAAGGTGACCTTTTAAGAAGGTTAGCTTCCTCCTTCATCTGTGGGTAAAGCCATTCGGCAACAGAACACAAGCAAGCATGGTGGTGGTGGTGTGATGGTCTGGGGCTGCTTTGTTTCCTCAAGACCAGGATTTGCTGTTTTTAAGAAACAAAGAATAAAGGTTGAACCAAATTCCTTTTCCTGCTCACGAATAGACCATTCATAAGCAGGTCAAACCATCTGTTTGTGACTTAAAGCTCGTACGGTGATCCAGAGCAGATCAGGAAATAATTATAAAAGTTTCCTAGTTAAACTTGGGAATGAAATCTGATGAAGATGCTGTTGAATGACATTAACTTGGTTTTTCATGCTTGAAAACTCTCCAATGAGGCAGAGCAGGACAAAGTTGTTAGGTTAGGAATACAAGACAAAACAAAAAACAAAACAAAACCAGTCTTTATGCTCGATACTCTTTCTTATACAATCAAAAATCTGGATCCCTTCAGAGAGACCGCAGTACAGTCAATAAATCCCAGGGAAGTCAGCCTGTATGTGTTCTCCTGGTTTCCATCCAGTTTGGTTAAAGCCTGAATGCTGATTTGTCAAATTCAGCAGACAGACTGAGTCGGCCCTTCTTCTTCCATCTAATCAAAGATTCAACCACTGCCCTCTGTCTTAAAAACCTTCACATGCTGTTAGCTCAGGAATATAGATTTCTGTATACTGTTTTACTTAGATCTGGTCTGCACAGTTGGTCCCGTATGAGAAACAAGATCTTTAGTATAATAATAAGCATACCTCACCGCCCCACTGCGCTAGTGTTCATGGTACAACACAGAGGACATGCTGGTTTCTTCACACAGTGCCCAGAAATTCCTGCATCACCAGGGAGACAACACTAGGGCCAAAGAAAATCTTTACTAAGCTGTGAAGAACAGGACGTCTTCTGGACTGTTAATGAACGAAAAAGCTGCCAGAACCAAAAGAAATTCTTTAGAAAGCTTGGAAACCTTTGACCGAGAATCTTTTGTTGATATCTGAAGTGTCTGAGGATCTGGAGTTTTTTCAGCTAGTTTAGTTTGAGCTCAAAGAAGTTAGGATTTCTCTAACTTCTTTTTCTTTTACAGGAACATATTTCCACTCATGTTCCAAAGATAAAGATGGAGCTTGAAAGTTCATGTGAGTCAGTTGTTTTGCTAATATCCATCAGCTTGTGTTTGATGCTACGCTTCATGTACGTATCTCTGCAGTTCAAAAGTGAATGAAATTGAGCATAACTTATCAGCAGACGGTAAGTTATGCATCATATTGTAGTTGGGCAGCGGTACTAAAGATTATACACATTCATGCAAAAATAAAACAAAAAAATTAAAACATTTTCCACCTTTAACTTTTCAAACCAAATTTGCAATTAGGCTGAAAATGAACAGAATTTATAAGAAAATTGCCTTTTCCAAACTTTTTCAGTGTAGTATTGTCCTAATTATGTCTCTGATTTCCTTCAGGTGTCCAGGATGACCCACACATCAGGCTGATGATGGGCGGGTCCACTCTGAGGAAAGTCAAGTCCCGCTCCTGGAAAAAGCAGCGACATTTCCGCCTTCTGGAGGATGGACTGACAATCTGGTACAAATCCAGATGGGCAGGAAAGGGCCACTCCACCTGTGAGTTTACAAACACCCTTATAGCATGACTTAGCTCTCTCGCATAAGCTGTCAGATGAAATTAGAGATCACAGTTTGCATGTACAGTTTGCAACAACTGGAAATGGAGGATAAAGACTTAAAAGGCTCTTGAAGGGTTGAAGGAATTAATAAAAAAACTGTTACTGTCCAGAACAGAACCAGACTGGATACTCTAAGATATTTATTATTTGACTACTTTGGTTGTAGCCTGGTCATCCAAAATCCATCACTAAACTGGAGAAAGACATTCTTAAAAATCTTTTAAGTCGGTCTTAAGGTTACAGTTTTTCAAAGTTTTCTTTGTTTTTTCCCAATATTCTAGTCCAGCATCTAAGTATTTTGGTTGAAGTGTTTCTTGCTTTGTTCATGTTTTAATCTCTAAATCCTTCATATAAATAATGCAAACATAACAAGTCTGACTGGTTTACAGGTCAGAGTAAAGATAATGGGAGAGAGGATCAGATCACGGATGAGCCCCAAACATGTCACTTTACTATACTTGAAAAACAAATTATTATAACAGCCAAACATGATTTTTGAGGAAAGCGGTGTTTACAAAACCTTACAAAGAGAGATGATACGGAAAATAAAACAGGAATAAAACCTAAAACTAAACCCAACTTTCAGACTTTGGCTAGTTTTTGACTCATTTTATGTACACATGTTAGGAGTTTGGTTTTGTTGACTTTGTTGTCTGTTGTTCTTTGTTGTTCCCACTGTCTGTCTGTGTACTCACGTAAATGGAGAATAAAGCCTAAATAAAATCACAAACCAGTAAAGTAGTTGATAAATGATTATTGTCACTTCTTCAGACTGAAACCAAAGCAACTTGACCCGTAAACAAAGAGTGATTACAGAAACCCTTTTTTATTTCTTGCTCTAGTCTTTGGGGATTTCGAATTCCTGCTTGGACAACGAATGATTTAACATTTTTTAAAAAAAAGTAAACTCAGTGTGATTTAAGGAAATGTGATTCTGTGAATCTACTCCATATTATCTATCATCAGACGATCAATCAGCAGGTCTCTTGTGCCATCATCATGCTGATATAACCACGATCTGCCAGCTTGGAAATATTTATTGGCGCCACGATGCAACTCAAGAGTAATTTAGGAAAATCAAAGGAAGTTGAAATATAGATAGATTTTACCAAGATGAAGGAAGGACCATTATGGAGAAACATGACATGACAAGGAGAAAATGTGATAACAGTGATGCTATTCTCTGTTATTCATCAGAGAAATTACTGGATTGCTATAAAGCATTAAAACTCACCATAATGTGTCTGTAATAATTCTAAACTGGTGTCTCAGTCTCAGTGATGGACCTGGAGGCGGTGCGGGAGGGCCATCAGTCTGAGGTCATGCTGAGCATCGCTGAAGAATTTCCTTCTGAGCTCTGCTTCACTTTGGTATTTCATGGACGCCAAGGAAACCTAGACCTCGTGGCGGACTCTCCAGAGGAGGCCCAAGCCTGGATCCAGGGAGTCCGGAAACTGATTCACAAAGCCCAAAACATGGATGAGCAGGAGAGGCAGGACCAGTATCCCTTTAACTCCAGCGTTAAATCTGCTTTTAGGATTGCTGCTTCTGAATGGTTCTACTTAGATTCTGAACTAATTTCACTAGATCAGAAATTTTCTTATCAACTGTGAGCGTTTGCTTTCACAGCTTGCTTGGTTAGGGTTTTCCTCAGCATCTTCTCAGATGGGTGCGGGACTGGTTTCAGAAGGCTGATAAAAACAAGGATGGGAAAATGAACTTCAAAGAAGTAAAGAAGCTGCTGAAGATGATGAATGTGGAAATGAACGAAGATCATGCTCTGCATCTGTTTACAGTAAGGGTCTGATCTAAAAAAGGTATCTATGTAGAGATAAAGAACTGACTATGTCTTTCCTCTATCCTAAAGAAGTGTTAAACCGTTTATAAAACTTTCTTCTGCAGGATGAATGGTGCAGTTTTTGCTCAGATAAAAATTTGATCCACCAATTTTTTCTCTCTATTTATTTTCAAACTTCCAGAATTATTTATGGCCTTTTAGGTCTAATTTAAGTGGGATAGCTTAGGCTTTTTCAATGCCTTTTGAAATTTTTGTTTTTATTTTTGTCCACACTTGACCTTTGGGTCAAGTTTCTGAAAAAAACCCCACCTAACTCTTTGGTTAAAAAGGCACAATGGTTCAGAGATCAAAGGAACTGTAGCTGTCTTAGACCCAGATCCTTGATTAGCTCCCATGGTGATGCTCTCCAGGTACAAATTGAGCACAAATGACACAGAACAAAAGGCACAAAGGACCAAAGCAGAAGGTCATCTGATTTGTACCGCTTCCTAAAACTAAATGTGTCTCATAGTCTTTGGCTTTTTTGTTTTTGTTAATATTTGAGCCTTTATCTCTGTGAAAATACTATAATATATGAGACTTTAGCTTTTTTTTTTTATCACTGTGTTAACTTTAGTTCTGTTTTGTGTTTTTTATTTATCACTTTACATTCCACTAATTGTCCGATGCTTGCATTCCCTGTTTTTTGTTCTAAATTAGCTTTAAGTTGCACAGTTTCAGAATAATCTAATGTCCTCTTGTCCGTCTATAAGTTTGAGCCAAAACTGTAACATTTAAGTTAGCAATACATAAGAAAATAAGAAAAAAAGAAACTCCAGCAAAAACCTGACAAACATTTTTTTAATCAATTTATCCAGATTCATACAAGTATTTTACGGAGGTCGGTTTCTGACTGAAATTTGCAGTTTACATTTCCTGCATATTTTGTTTTCAGGTTTTAGCGAGTCACCCTATTAAAGCTAAAATCATGTTTTCTGTATGTTACTCTCTTACCTTTGGATTTTTCACATATTTAGCAAACAAAAATTCCACTAAAGTGGAAAACACTCTTATTTGTAATTCCTAACTAAGTTATACGGCAATGAAAGGTCACAACCAGTAAGCTTAAACACCGAGGGAAGCATGCAGAGGGACCCCGTTAGCAGGTGGGATTGTGCAGAACATTTGATAGAGAAGGAAAGTAGGGATGCTAAAGAAGAAAGACTAATTAATGTGAGGGAAGCTTTACGTAACATGGATCAAAGAAAAATAAATCAAAATATACAAAAAAGGAAGAAAGAAACACAACAATATTAGCTTATACTTTAGTGACAATAAGGAATACAAAATAAAGCACAAAAGACTTGACTGTTTCTTATAAGCTGACACTTTCTGTTGCGTTAAATCCATCTTGTTAAAGCAAATTTCTTTTCTTCCAGATGGCTGACAAATGGGAAAGTGGTTCCCTAGAAATCGAGCAGTTTGTCCACTTCTATAAGATGCTGACTCAGAGAGATGAGGTGTGGAAGGTGTTCCAGGATTACTCTGGAGATGGAGAGAAGTTAACATTGGAGGAACTGGAAAACTTTTTGAAGGTTGAACAGGGTGAAGGAGACCAGAGTTCTAAGCATGCCCAGGAGCTGATCCAGCGTTACGAACCCTCTGACACAGGTACTTCCATGGTACATGGGATTGATTACAGCTTCTGCATGAGCATCCCAAGCTGTACATGTGTCAAAAACTCCAGATCTCCTCATGAGTTGTTTATGCAGCAACAGGAACATTTATGGGATTGTTTTACTGGTAAACTGAGTGTATTTACTGTAAATAAAAGGAGTAGAAAAGGTTTGGTCGGTCATAGCCTCATGAAGGAGTGGAAAAGATTGTGTTAGATTTTTTTTATGTACAAATACAACAATTAGACTATTACATTTCCTGGATTTCAATTACCTCATGAAAAGTGATGTTTATGGGGCATGGTTGGGGTTCAATTTTCTTAAATTTGGGTCAGAATTTGTTCATACACAGAACGTCCTTAAACAGACTGTTTCGGAGATGAATATTAAAAGAAAACATTTCCTCAAAAACTGAAAACACTTATATTTTGTAAAAACAAGTCAGTTCTATTTTGGGAGCCAAAGTGCCTGATAAAATGTAGAAAAGAAAAAACCCAATCAAGATTTTTTTAATTTCAGAAATTCAAACCGGACTTTGTTTCCATGCCAAAACAAACACAATCCTTTCTATATTCTTTCTATAAAACAAAATATAGTTGTGTTTGTTTTTTTAGGTCCAATTGTCCAAGTTTAACAAAACTGTGTTTACCTTGTGTAACCTGACTTCAGAAAACCAGATTCAGACTCCTAAGACAATGGTTACTCTGCTTTTCTGGATTGGGTTTTCTCATGAAATAACATGCATTGTTTGTACCATTTAACCACTCCTTTACCAAAGAAATCAGACATAGCAAAGATTGATTTTATTTGACAGAAATATGGTCTGTCAGTTTATAAAGAAAAAGATTATTTTATCGAGAGTTTAAAATAATGCAGTCGGAGAAGAAGTAGGCCTAACATTTCCTCCACTTTTGACTTTTAAATGCTTCCTCCATATCACAGTCTTGCACAAGATAAAGAAAATGGAAGGAAGTTTGTCTCTCAGATAAAAAGATCCCATTTGCTAATGTCTTCCAGGGTCACAGTTAGAGCACCATCTTCCCAGAACTATTTGATTCACTTCCTTTGACGGTTTGGTTTGTTTGGGCAGATTTGAAACTCTGGTTCGCCCTAAGACACAAGTCTTCTTTCACTTTCAAGTACACCCTGGTGAGGTTCTCTCACGGTTGGAAATGCAAATGGTTTAGCCAGCAGACCAATGAGAGGACTAGAACTAAACACACTAAATCTTAACACACAGGATCACTCACTGCCTCCCCTGTTGCTCAGACCCAACAGCTTTCTTTAAGAAAAAGCAATGAGGTTTGAAAGGAAAAGTTAAAACATAAACATCAGCTCTATTTAGGTTGATATTATGGAAATAGTGCTGGCCAAACAATGAGCTCTGTGTCCTTCTACTTTGGGATTTTTTTCTCTCTAAGTCCTTCCTTGTTTTAGGCCACACTGCCTCAAACAAGCAGCTGCAGCAATTGATGCTCGGTAGGTTCAGACAGATTTCAAAGATGCAGCGAGAAAGTGAACCAAATCAAATCCAGGTGTAACGGTACTTATCATTCCTTACCAAAATAAAAAAAATTTCTCTGGTCTAACCTGATGTAAAACAGCCTTTAATGACAAATAAAGGATGATGCATTCTCCATTAGAGCCCCATATCTTATCACTAGATCTGTTTTCGTCCTGGTGAGCATCCATGTAACCGATTTTTTCTTCTGTCCATATTTCAAGGATATAATTTCTGTGTAAGCTGGATTTGTATCTCCATCTCTGTTCAGCCATGACTCAGAGCTCCATGTCCCTGGAAGGCTTTCAGATGTACCTGTGTTCCCAGGAGGGCTCCATATTTAAGCCGGAGCTCCTGGAACTTCACCAAGATATGAGCCAGCCGATCAGCCACTACTTTATCTCCTCCTCACACAACACCTACCTGCTGGAAGACCAGCTGAGAGGACAAAGCAGCCTGGAGGCATACATTCAGTGAGGATTGCACAAACTCACCACTAACTCCACTGTAGATTATAAACAGTCGTGAAAAGTAGACACCAAGTCACAAAGGAAAATATCTAATTGTCATATTGAATGTTAGGAAATGAGAGTTAAAGTCCTTCATCAAACGGAATAAAGACAAAGATAATAATGTCTCTGCATCTGTAGAGCCCTGAAGAGAGGCTGTCGCTGTGTGGAGGTTGACTGCTGGGACGGAAGTGATGGGGAACCTATCGTCTATCATGGCCACACTCTAACTTCAAAAATCCTCTTCAAGGACATTATTTCAACGCTTAAAGAATATGCCTTCAAGGTGAGGAGGAAATGTCACAGGAAGAGCCTTGTGACCCTATTATTGAGACAGTCATGTCAGGACAGGACCCACAGTTACACCTTGTAATTACAAACATAACATGATTCCTCAGCTTGTAGGATCACCAGAAACTCTCTGCGGGTTTTTTTGTCTGACTTTATCAGTCTCTTATAGTGGGACTGAAGTTCACTCAGTTTTGCAGACCTTCATTTCTGCATATCTCTTTATTGCACCTCAATTAGTTTGAGGTCTTGGATTTGATTAGGCCATTGCAGTACCTTGATCATTTTATTCTTTGCCAATTCACAACACTGAAGACACTTTAAAAAAAAGTAAACTCAACCAAATGATACAGATTCCAATTCAATAACCTATGTTCCAAATTGATTGCAGTAATAGTATTGTGGGAGATGAACTCTTAGCCGGTGCTGAAGTCTATCGGGGTCCGTTGTCCTCAGCATGCAGTCACATTCTCCAGAGTTCTGCTAAATGAACTAATTATTTGACTAAGATGTGTTGAAGAAGCAGATACATCTAAAAGGTGCAGGACATTGGCCCTCAAGGACGGTAACTGAGGAAGCCTGGTCTATAGGATGAAGAGGCACGTATAGTTAGTCAGAGTAAAGGCTATGTGTAGGAGAGAGACAAGAGTTGACTACTAAAGACAGGGCCAAGTGTGTCATAAGAACAGCAGCAGCATGGAGGCTAAAGAGGAGAAATAGGATCTCTTTTACATTTTCATCATAACTTCCTGCAGTGTTTAGTTTGGGATCATTGTTCTGTTGATGACCCAGTTTAGACTGAGGCTCAGCTATTGGATGACTGGACTTACATTTGACTCTCTTTGGTATACAGAGGAGTTTGTGGTCCACTTAAAGACTGCATGGAGCCCAGGTCCTGCAAAATAAGCCCAAATTATCATCTGTCCACATTGAAAACTGATATAACTTTCTGTATTATATGACATTTAGCATCTGTAACTGTACTGTTCTAAAACATAGATCACGTTCTGTCTTTCAAGCATTACTGCAATAAGTAATACTTCTATCTATCCACATATGTTGGCCTAAAACAGAAGAACCATTCACCATAAGAACTGTGAGGATGTGAACCACCACAGCAAGTGTTCTCCTGGCGATCCCCCTAACTGTTATTACAGGGAATGCCACAAATGGATTTGGACAAATGTCTAACTGAGAGGCTGTACCAGGGTCTCTCATATTTATCTTACCATGAGCCCATGTGAAAACAATCCATTCCTCAAACCACAATGTTTGTCCTCGGTGGATTGAGCATGTTGATAAAAGCGATTAATCTTAATGCAGTTTAACATCTCTATTATCTGTGGAAAGAAGTGGACCACAGACTGTGTCAGAGTAATGTTTTTATTTATTTATTATCAATTTATCTATTTTTATAGAGAATAACAGTGTTCTCTTTAGGCAACTGTGGAAATATACACAGACCTTATAGCCAAAGGGTCATCAACAGCCCAATCCCAGTTAGGTTTTTAATTAAAAAAAAACAACATAATTATATATGCTAAGGTTTATACAAGCATTTAGCCATTGTCAGTCATAGCAAAGCTGATTTGTTTAGCTGAGCATAAAGAAATGAATATTAGAGCTTATCTTCTTGGCTAAGAACAGGTTCTATCCGCTGACAGGTGTCCGACTATCCCGTCATCGTGTCTCTTGAGAACCACTGTGGGGTGGAGCAGCAGACCATCATGGCCAAACATCTTCGCCAAATTTTGGGAAAAATGCTACTGACTGCGCCTCTGGATGGACAGACCCCTCAGCTGCTTCCTTCACCACAGGTTTCACTTTTACTTCAACACTGTCTGATTTATCCAGGAGACAGTATAAACCCATGATATATTGCAGTATGTTTCCCAGTTTAATGGTTCCCATTGTTTCCATCTCAACACATAAAAGATCTATGACATTGAAAGTTTTTGGAGCTTCTCCCATTCTTCCTTCAAGGACGTCTTAAAGTACATGACGTATGCCAGTTCATACCATGTCATCTCAATGCAATTTATAAAAAATCCCCAGTGGGTCTTAGTTATAAATGCATCCAAGTTCAGTTTATTTTTCAAATTGCTTAAAAAGTTTTCTAAGGAAATCCAGCACATTGGATCGAGTCATTGACTCATAAGGGCCTAAATTAGAAACAGTGGACAGTTGCTTGAATTATATTGATGATTTTATATAATAAAAACTTGAAATATTTTTGGTTTTTAGTATTGCTTGCGATGCAATATGTGTAACTTCTTACATGTTGCAAGATTGTAGGACAGCCCTGCTCATGGGGAAACTTAAGTCTTAGTGGTGATTGTTTGCAAGTCTTCTATTTTTGCGACTCCACATCCGAGCTGTCTCACAAATTATTTTGATTAGCTACACAAAAAGGGTTCTGAGTTGTTTTAAAGTCGTTCTCTTTTCTGTATTTTATTTTAAGCTTTAGGTCTACCTCAAATGTTGCAGTTGTTTATGAGTTTCAACAAAGAAGAAAAAGTTGTTCCCAGATACTAAGCTGAGGAACCTGAAGAAAACTTTATTCCAAAGAAAGTCATCAAACAATTTGCATCAGTCTTCATCTTGTTTCCATTTAGCATTGATGTTAAAAGCATTACTATTTATACCTAATGATCTTCTCTCTCTGCATTGGAGCTTTTAAAATAATCAATGCAAAGTTGAAGAAATGGCATATAAAGACTGTGAGAGAATCCACTGAGGAATTAGTTGAAAAATAGTGCTGCTCTGCTTCATTCAATTAGGAAACAATTTAGTGCAAAGAAACAAAACATCTTCACTATGACTCTAGATCCTGCACACAGGAACATGTTCCCCTCAATGTTCACCACAGGAACTGAAGGGGAAGATTTTGCTGAAAGCCAAGAAGATTGGTGGGCTAGAACCATGCCAGGATGAAACTCTGACTGATGAGGTTAGCGATGAAGACGAAACGGCCAATGGTGAAGCAGACAGCCCCTGCACAGAAGATCCACCAGCCCAGATGGCAAACAAGGTTGTTTCTGATGCATAAGATTTATTGTTGTTTTCACTTATCATTAACTGTGGATTATTCTTTCATCCTGGGTTCATTTATCAATACTTCTAACAGTTGGTTTCTCACTGAACATACTAGTGCTGTACAAATACGTGTTTTAAATATTACATCACTGCCTGAATGCATATACTTGAGAGGAATTCAATGTTTTTGTTTTAATTGGTGCTACAGAGTATAGTTTGTACCTCTGGGTTTTTGAACATAACAAGAACATGTTTAACTACCAGGCAACATTTCTCTCAGATCTGAGTCCCAGTTTCCGGTCGGCTTCATAGCTTGGAAAATCAGTAATACAAAATAAACATGTTTTTATTTATCTATAAAATCTTTTCTGTCATCAACCCGTTAAGATGAGCTTCTTCTGAGCTCCCCCTGATAGAAAAAGTAGTAGTAATAGGAATTACTTTAATAGAATACATAATTTTCAGGCCTACACATAAATCATAGTGCCCTTGTCATTTTCCAACTAGGGTTCAGTCATAAATCCAGCAGTTGGCTTGCTGGGTCCACTGATCTTTTGTCATCAGTTTATCACTCATTAATCCAGTGGCTCAGGTCAAAGTTAGTCCCGTAAAAGGTGGGTTTTTAGTTCAACCTCCTGCTGTGTCTGTCTAAGCTACTGTTTCCTTGGGTAAGGCCCCTCACACCTTTCCTGCTGCCAATAAACTGGGAGCTCCGCTTTTGTCAGTCTGCCACAGAGCAGCTGAGGCTACAATATAGTTTACCTCTGCCAGTGTGTGAATGACTGATTATCATGCGTTGGAGGCCTTGGACTTGATAAAAGCTTTATACAAATACAAATTATTTATTATTTAATATCAACGGAGGCAGGTTGATGACACACTCCATTGCAAAATTTTTTTTTTTAATAAAACATATATAGCCTAAAGCTACCTTGACCCCACCTTTTTTTCACTCTGATTTCTTTATTTCTTACTATTTTTCTTGTGCTTATTTAGATCCAGTGAGCTACATAAAGGTGTAACCCAGTAAAGTCAGACCTAAAAATACAGACAGTTGAAGCTATATCCCAACAAGTCTTTCTTCAAACTACTGAAGTGTAGCTTAAGAAAAAACAGTCATTTTTGTCTGAGATTGAAGCACTGCTGGAAATGTAGCTTCTGATTACTGGTTTCAGGTGTCTTACCTCCAGTGGGAAACGTTTGTCAGCTTTGCTTCTAAACAATGTTCTGTTTTTACTTTTAATGGCTACCTTCATGACCGAAACACATGATGAGTCAGCTGTTCCTGGTACCTACTGTTTGTTGTTGTTTTTATGCAACTCTTAACAGTATTGAGCTAATAATGTGTGGGATGTTAAAGCTAAACCCAGTCTCTTTTAAACTGAATCATCTACCAGTCCAACACTGAGCTGAATTTTTACTGAGTTACTTCCTAAACCACCTTTCCATCATCATTTGTGATGGCAGAGACTAGCCGAGCTTAGTCCCAAAAAAAGACATTTAGGAATAAAGAAAACTTTTAATACAATAATATTTTTAAAATATATCTTGTACTTTCCTTTTTGCAGAAGTCCACACTGTCCAGAGAGCTTTCAGATCTGGTGGTTTACTGCAAGAGTGTCCACTTCCACGGCTTTGAGCACGCTCAATCTCAGGCCAAGTGTTATGAGGTGTCTTCGTTCTCTGAATCCAAAGCAAAGAAGCTTGCTAAAGAAGCAGGTATGTTGTATTTTCTCGAGAGAAAAAATACTTTTCAAGTACTTTGACCTGCCATAATACAGGATTACATTTAAGTATGGTCTTGTGCAACTTTAGCTGAGTGAGGAAGATGGGAGAGCTTATTGTTAAAGCTACAGAAAAGGAGAATGTGTATTTCTCTGCAGGGACACAATTCATCCAGTACAACACTCGGCAGCTGAGCAGGACCTACCCCAGTGGACTGAGGACGGACTCCTCCAACTACAATCCACAGGACATGTGGAACGTGGGGTGCCAGATAGGTATGAAGTAAATATCGCCATCTGCTGGTTAAAAGCTCTCAGAAAGCATTACCTCGTGTCACTTTCTCCTCATTTTGGACAGTTTGTCTGCAAAGTTTACTTCACTTTTAGCCAGCTTGTTGTTACAGGTTGGACGTTTCCTCTTCAGCCACAGACATAGTAGGTATAGAAGTGATCAAGAGGGAGATAAATATAACCCCATTAGATCCAGGTTCTGATCGGATGTGGCAGTTCCCTATCATAAACAAGGTTTGATGGTTTCAGAGAGGAAGGATGTTCAGTGGATAATCTAAATCAATAAGTCATTTAGGTATTAATGCACGACTGCAGGACTTAAATGAAAGTGGAAAGATGTATTCTATTAATTCGATCACTAGAAAATAAAATAAACACTGATTGAAGATAAATTATTAATTCAATTTTTGGAAATTTGAGGCTATTTATGTTTGAGTGTAATTTGCATAAACATGCCTGACCTTGACTTTAGGTATTTTACTAAGTAAAATGTTTAAACCAAAGTGGATGAACTACATCTGCCCGAATAAACACTAGTGGAAAGTTTTATAGTTGCAAACATTACATTGTGCACAGTTGGAGGACTAGAATGATTTGCAAACACTGATTTGCACATATTGTTTGCATGCAGGTTGCGGTCATGTTTTTCCTATGTGAGTCTATCTGATGAATGACCACAACCCCTTGTTATTAACCTTTGCATAGAGCTACTTGACAAACAGATGATACCAGATGTCAGAAGCTTAAACCTGTGTGAAAAAAATCTAGGCAGGGAGAAAAACAGTCCCTTAAAACTTCATTAAATCTCAGATTGCAATCTTCTGTATCAGCTGACAAGTAATTGTATTTTGAGTGGATTTCTCTCACAGCCACTTCCTCGGTTTTCTGCAAGGGAGTCTGGATCAGAACATCCCTGAAGCAGAAATACAGCTTTCTAAAGATGGATGTGTCTGTGGACTCTGCTCTGAGCTTTCCTCTGCAAATTTGACATATTTATTTTGATGTCTGGAAATGGAAACTGAACGAGGCATACAAAAAAGAACGAACAAAATACACAAGAAAATCAAAGTTAATCACATCATTTCATACCATCTCTCCCAAAGTGGCTCTAAACTTCCAAACAGCCGGTCTGGAGATGGATCTGAATGATGGACTCTTCGGGCAGAACGGCTCCTGCGGTTACGTCCTCAAGCCCAGCTTTATGAGAGACGGGAAAAGTCAGTTCAGTCCGGAAAGACCAGAGGATCGGCAAGGCTACCAACCACTTCGCTTGTCAATACAGGTTCATAGCCTTATCGGATTCTGTGCAGATTAAAAAAATAATGTCAGGATGTCGGTTTTTCATGTGGACATCTGTGTTACTAGGTGATCAGTGCTCAGCAGCTACCAAAGGTGAACCAGAAAGAGGGATCGATAGTGGACCCACTGGTCAGAGTGGAGATCTACGGTGTCCCTCAGGACCAAGCCAAGGAGGAGACCAACCACATTAACAATAACGGTGCAACACTCTTTCAAATGGTCCAGATTCACATAAAAAATAAGATACACTGATGTTTATCTGCCTGCTGCCCTTTGACCTGCAGGTTTTAACCCAGTATGGAATGAAACTCTGAATTTTGTCATCCACACCCCTGAGCTGGCACTGGTCCGCTTTGTGGTGGAGGACTATGACAAGGCGTCCAGGAACGACTTCATCGGACAGTTCGCTCTTCCGTTTACATGCATCCAGCCAGGTGAGTGGCACATAAACTGAAAGCTCTGTCCAAACATCTCAGCAGAAAGTAAAGTCAGGATGAGATGTGATTCAAATCCAACTGTTCTGCTTCCTTCCAGGGTACCGGCACATACACCTGCTGTCTAAAGACGGAACCGCCATCCCTCCTTCTTCCGTTTTTGTTAACATTAGCATTTCAGAGCTCACATGAAGAAATCAATGCTTCCAGAGTTTCCTCCAACCTGACAAAACCTCCAAACTTTAATCAGTATTAACATGTTTTAATGTCTTATATGAAAACTTTTACAGTTTAGCTGTTTTTAACTGAATTCATTGAAAGTGTTTTAGAATCTACTGCTATTGTTTCAGTAACAAGGCAGAACATCTTCTGCTTTATTTTTTTGATGTATCTGGACATTGACTGTAAAATAATCACCTGGTCTGTAATCCGTCATAAACACAAACAGAAAGAGACCAAAGACTTGTGACATGTTAAACAGTGTTATATAAAAAAATGAAAAAGATGTGTTGGTAGCTAAGTACTACCAGTGATCCAGCAGCTTGCAGATCAACCTTCAGCAGTCTTTCTTAGCAATGGTTTTCAATCTGACTTGAGTCGTCTTTCGTGGCTCTGAAGGACTTTAGTCCACTCCCCAGAACAGATTAATTATATTTCTGCCCGGCTCCCTGGACGTCTCAAACCAGCATCTCAGGCCGTTGAAACATATTTTTCAGCCATCCTGCTGTTGATTAGTTGCTGTGTTTGGGATTACAGTTCTGTTGATGACCCGGTTTGAACCGAAACTCAACTGCTCAACAGATGACCTCTGGACCACTGTAGTGGAAGAGATCATGGTCAACTCAGAGACTGTGAGGTGTTCAAGGCCTGTGACTGTAAAACAAGTCAAAATCATCATCCCCCACCACCGTGCTTAACAGCTGGTAACAGGTGTTTGGTTTCTCTCTTTTGGTTCTGAGCATCGGGACCCAGCATCTTTACTTTGATCTCGTTTGTCTAGTAAACATTGTCTCTGAAGTCATGTCTTTCATCTAGATGCAGCTCTGCCCTTCTGCCAAAGTGCTTTTTCTTATCATAACCTTTAACATGCTAACTAAGGCCTGTAAACCCTGAGATGTGGCTATAATTTTTGGTCACTTCTAGGGGGGGGGGGATCTGCTGGGACGTCCATTCCTAGGAAGATTAGCCTCAGTCTGAAACGTTTTCCTCTTGGAAACAGTCTCTCTTCAGATAGTTTGAAGATGACTTTATAACTGCCCCCAGATTGATTTGCAGCAACTGATGCTCCTCTGACGTCACTGTTGATGTCTTTCCACCACAGCATTGTGTTAACCAACGCAAGCTGTTATTGATGTGCTCACTAAGGATCAACCTATTAACGCGTTTGACCAGCAGCGCTTTGCTACTTCTGTGAAATTAATAATGTTGGACTTTTTCTTTTTTTTTTTTACACAATTATAACCAAGCTTAAGTTCTTGTAAGATGTGCTGAATCCTTACATAGACAATGTAGAGATCCTAAACATGAAGGTCTGCTGCATGTTAAAACTGCCTAAACATACTAGCAGCAACATAACTGGAAGGTTGTTGAATATGAATGTAAAAAAGGCCAAATATCAGTGTTATAAATATAAAAATAGGTCTTAAATAAAACATTGTGTCAACTAATGTTGGAATAAACCTTTATGTTGTGAACTTTATGGTCTGTGGCTCACTTCTTTCCTGATTTTACTCACAGTGCTTTACAGTTATTACTCAGATGGAACCAAGAGCGGCTAAATGAATGTTCACAGATCTCGGTATCTTCATGGAGTCTCAGCGTTTTGTTTTGTTTCCAGAGCTTCTTCAGAAACAGAAACTTCTTCACTGGTTGGAGGAGGCTGCTCGTTGATGGATCCTTGTGCTGCTCCAGTGTGCAGCGCTCCCTCCAGAGCCTCCTTCAGAGTGAGAACTCCACCTTCAGAGTCCCTCAGCACACCCTGCTCCACCGACTCCTCAGGATGGTGCCTCTGGAGATGTTTGACCACCTGGAACCTCTGCTTGGCTCTATAGGAGCAGTGGCGGCAGGAGAAAGGCCTCTGCTCCGTGTGGGACAGGAAATGATGTCGGAGACCCGCTGGCCACCGGAACGATTTCTGGCACAGTCCACATGTGTACGACCGATCTTCCGTGTGCTTCTTCTGGTGGGTCTTCAGGATGAAGCTCGTTTTAAAAGCTTTGCCGCACTTTTCGCAGACATAAGGACGGACATCGCAGTGCTGTGTGTCCCGGTGTGCGCGCAGAGCATCTGATCTGTTGGTGCGATACTCACACTCGTCACAGGCATACGGTTTCTCCCCTGAAGAATTTAAACAAACAGCTGTTTAATCTCTAAAATAATAATAATAATAACCACTCAGGAAATTAAAACATTAAGTTTAAATGGAACAATATACTTAACGAGTAAGATAGCATCATCATAAGTAAATAAAAAAGGATGGGTTAATCTAGAGACATTGTGATGTTTTGTACAATTGAAAACAAAAGATTTACAATATTGGATCTGGGATCCTATAAAAAAAAGAACTGCAGTGCAATGAGGAGTGAGCGAGAGACAGAGATGGGCCTCACTTTCCAAATTTGGGTTTGTATTACCATCAAGGATAAGCTCTGTTCGATAAAAAGTAAAGAAATAAGAGTTATAGCTCAGTGTAACAGTGGCAGTGCACACCAACATAAAAGAAGAAGGTAAATAATGAAGAAAAGAACCTCTGAGAACATCAGTTTACTATGTGGCCAAGGCTTGTAAAATATCATTATGCAACAGTAAATCAAAAACCTGGAAGCCTTTGGTAAATTCAAACAAAATCAAAAATAAAGATAATGAAAAAAAATGTTGATGCAGACTCAACCGATTTGTCATGTTTGATCTCAATAAATTTAGTTTATCAGCATCAGTTTTCATTTTTTATTTAAGACCTGCAGCACAAATAATTAGAATGATTTAGATGCAATGATTTAGAGATAGATTGGTTCCAAAAAAATAAAATAAAATACTGAGGAGAAAAAAGCAGAGCAATCTCTAAATCTCTGCAATTAATTAAATGGATAAAGAAGCAATCAGCTTGATGGATGGAGATGCACCTATTTTTGTGTCAGATTACAGCAGTCCTCTCCTCCTCTGTCACAACCACAGCAGATTCATGCATATTAAGACACTAATATATACAGTCCTGCTCACGATTATTGGCAACCCTTCATGTTTTGCATAGCTGAGTGAATATCTTTAGAAATAAATGGAAATGTTCAAAATCAGCAGTATCTTTCAATTTGAGGTCCAAAGTAATTTAACAAAGACAATTACCATTTCAACATAAGTATTTTAATTGCAAAGGACAAAACAGAAAACCAGCATGTGCACTAATATTGACACCCCT
>JAUZNJ010088764.1:3329-22793 GCA_034780135.1 Jordanella pulchra | reverse complement strand
AAAAGCATTGGTCCCTTTTTTAAGCTTCTGACCCATAAAACTACTTTGCCAGATGCTAAGTATCAGTTAAGCATGTGAACATAAAGACAGGGACATCTATGCAAGGTTTGGTTAATATCTGGAAGGATGGTCAGTCTCAGGGTCAACAGAGTAGACCAAGCATGTACACACTCAGACCTGAGGGGAATTTTTGCCAGTACTTCTAACATGCATGTTTTCAGAGTTCAACTTTTAAGAAGTTGCATAACACTTGAGGCTGGGTAAAAGGTTTGTTCTCCAGCAGGACAATAACCCTAACAATGCAGCCAGAATTAGGATCGGAGGGTTTTCATGTTTAGATATGAAATGTACCCAAAAAACTTGCAGATGTACCTGCAGTAAATATACTAACCAAAAGTATTTACTAAATATTGTTTTTTTATTCTTAGTTTACTTCATTTGTTTGCGTTGATCTATCATAATAGACCTCAATAAAAAAAACATGTACATAGATAATTACAATGGAAAACCTGAGAAGTGTAAACACTTTTGCTATGCAAGGTGTGGTTAATATCTGGAAGGATGGTCAATGCCTGGGTCAACACAATAAACCGAGCATGTACACACTCAGACCTAAGGGGGGTTTCAGCCAGTATTCTAACATGCATGTTTTCGGACTGTAAGAAGAAGCCAGAGTGCATAGGGAGAACCCAAGCATACGAAATGCTGATTACTGCACTACTATGGATACAGTGAGCTATATTTCTGTGTGTTTGTGGTACTCTGATAGCTCCTAACTGATATTGGTAATATTAGACTATGCTCCCCTCAAATTAGCCTGGCCACCTCCTAACACTCTGAACTCTGAAAGCAGTTGTTATTGGATTTTTTTAAACTGCTTTCAAACAGTCATCAGCCTTTTCTTTCGAGGTGTCGCACAGACTAGCTCCTTTAATTAATTCTGCTTAACATAGGATTTTCCATAGATAAAACTCTACAAAGCTTGCTTGCCAGTGAAGGTTGCAGTGTATCCAGTATCCACATATCTTTACAGTTTATAAAAAAATTATCAAAGATTTGTTGATAGAGAATTTTACACAATTAAGCACAGAGAAAAACCAATCAAAGCCATAATACCCCTTCACTATCGGTCGCAACAGCTAAATATGTTTTAAAACGCCTTTATGAGTAGTTATTTAAAAAAAGGACAAATAAGTCTCACTCAATTTCAAAAGTGTTCACACACCTTTCACTTCTGACAACAACTTTCAATGTGTTCCATTATGTTTTCAATGTGATCAGCCATGACAAATTAATCTATAGCTAGAACTAAAAGAAATAATTGCAGATTTTCAAGGGTTTTTACAAATAGAATTTTGAGGAAAAAAAAGGTATATATTTAAATTCATGCATTTGCCTTCAGTCCCTTAGTTCTAAAACCCCTTAAATAAAATTCCCCATAACCAAATTTTCCATTTATTTATGGGTACATATCAAAAAGATGCAATTGTCATGAAAAAGTTCTAAATTTTAGTCACTTCTGAAAATGAAACGTAAAGATTTGGCACAGAGTGAAATATAATGTTTGAACACATATTTTTGACTTTTGTTTTTGCTTACAGATAATGACAACCGAAAAATTTATAGAAAATTAAAATATGAAAAAGTTACGAATGGTAATTCATGATGTTGTACCCTAATCAGGAAAGCAACTCAAAACACCTGCAAAGATTTGCTAATCCTATAAATGGTCTTTTAGTGTGGGTTGGTAGGCAACACAATCATGAGGAAGACTGCTGACTGGAAAGATGTGCAGAAGAAACTCACTGACACCTTCCATAACGGAGGGCACGTCGCTACTTGTCATTCATTGGTAAAGAATCGGGTTGTTTGCAGAGTGCTGTATCCAAGAGTATTCATAGAAAGTTGAGTGGCAGAAAGAAGGTTGGCAGAAAAAGGTGCACCACCAAATGTGGTAACCACAACCTTAAGAAAAAAGGCTGATCTAAATAATTTAAGAGTTAATTCTCATAGAGTTGACCGAGGCTGAACTCTGCACATCAAGAGCCACTTTGCACGGATGCATTCTACACAAGGGCTGCAGATGTTGCCTTCCTAATGAAAAGAAACTCCTGCACCAGAGAAAACATCAAAAGCATTTTATCTGGGCTAAGAAGAAAAAGCCCTGGACTTTTATATTTCATATGGAAATCGAGGTCCGTTGATCTCACTCTGCTGTACCACTTTGAGCTTCTTCATCCCTCCTGCAAGTACCAAGTTCTAAGAAAAAGCTCTGAGGGGACAGTGCCTTCTTTGTTGATGCTCCTCAGCTGTGGAATAACCTACTACTGTACATTAGAGACACGTCTTCAATGCTATTGTTTAGCATGCTTATGTCAAATGTACTTTTTTAATGTATATCTGTACTTTACAGTGGTATAGTATTTGGAAATCCTGAAGGAAAACTTTACAGAAGTTGCAAAACACTTGAGGCTGGTAAAAGGTTTGTTCTCCAGCAGGACCTTAAGAATCCAGCCAGAATTAAAATAGGAGGGCTTAGTATATTAATGTTAGACTGGGTTAGTGAAGTCAAGATCTATAATCAGTTGAGAAAACTTAAATAATTATCCGCCTCCAATCAGAATAAAGTTAATGGATTTCACAAAAAAGGATGGTCCTTAATTTTCATGTTTAGATATGGAAATCTGGTAGAGACATGCCAGAAAAGCTTGTAGATTTACCTGCAATAAAAATATTAACAAAAAGTATTTGCTAAATATTATTTTTCAATTCTTATTTTACTTCATTTGTTTGTGTTGATCTATCATAACAGCCCACAATAGAAAAACATGTAAAACCCGAGAAGTACAAACACTTTTACAATGCAAGGAACATGAACTTCTTATTCTGTAACTCAAACACTGGCACATCTTCTAGATTGGGATTTGGAGTTAAATTCATAATGTAACTGTAACCACTTAATGATGCAGGTTTAAGTGAGAACAATAGATTAAAACTGTCCATATTTAGATTGCAAGACAGCAACACGCAAGCAGGCTCTGTATCTGCTGCTGAACACTTAGATGTATTACACTGCAGATAATGCTGATGTGCATGAGTGAATAAGTAATCACCTGTTCTCGCCTCTCTGTTTGTTATTGCCACCAGAAGGTTTGTGTTCCTTTTAGAGTCTGAGCACATTAGACAGCTAATCTTTGCATCTGCCTCAAGGGCCATATAGAATGTAAGACAAGTATGGATTACAAAGCACCTGCTCACAGAAAAGAAAAATGTATGAATAGTTCCCCTGTGGATATAAAGCTGTAATTTAAGAAAACACCTTCCTTCAGTTTACCTGTTTAAGCATGCAAAGCCAAAGTCCACGCTAGGCCCCTGGTGTCTGGTGATAGTCTCAAAGACACACATGCAATACAAAGCATCAACCGACATCACACAATAATGCAAGAAGACATTAAACAAATGTAAAGGATAGAAGCTCCAGTAAACAATTAAATAAATGAGACCAGCAACAGAAACAAACTGGATAAACTGGAAGAGTTTGTGCACAGGGCATGCAAACTGTGCTCCAAATTCACTAAGCACCATACTGCGACCATAGGTCCCAATCCCTCTCTGTAGTGCAATGCAACATCTGTGACATCTGACAGCTGTCATCAGTGAAGCATTTATTACCTGGAGAGAAAAAATACAATAAAAAAAAAATAGCGCCTGGTTCACTCTGCTCCCCTGGTCGGCTGCCCCCTTAGCAACAAACAGCAGGCGGCTTCATGGTGTAGCTGGCAGCGGGGAAGACTGGATGAAGAAGACGGGGCCGGGGGTGGGGGGGCGAAAGCAGTGAAGCAGGGAGAGATGGAGAGTGGGAACTCTGAAGAAAAGGAAGCAGGATGGCCACTGCAGTATTCCTGTAGACCTCCTCCTCCTCCTCCCCTTCTTCTTCTGTTGTTGCCAGTCCTCCCTTGCTCTGGCAGTTGAGGAGATCCTCACATGTGTGCACCTCGTTCATTCCCTCCCCTCCCTCGGTCTGCATGTGCCAGAGACTGAGCGAGCAAGAGCAAAAGAGTGAGTGTGTGTGTTTGAGAGAGAGAGAGAGTGAGAGAGTGAGAGAGGAGACACTGCAACGGAGAGGGGCTGATCAAGCTGAAAGTGGGAGGGATGAAGGAATTAGAAAGAATATAAAGAGGGAAGAGAGAGACTAGCAGAAAGAGTATGTATGCATGTGTGAATGTGTACATGTGTGTTTTGGTGTGTACGCATTAGAGGAACAGGCAACAGCAGAAAAAGGGAGGACAGGGAGATTCACACTGCAGCAGCGCCCACTGATGCTAGAGAGAAGAAACTATGAATGTGGTCTGAATATAGTGTGACTACTAACACAGAAAATATACAGCGCTCAACACTTATCAACATGTAGACCTTAATGATGAATAAAGAGATTGCGATTAAAATAACTAACTATTAAACCAGTTAACTGCATTTAAGTCTGTTTATTTAGATCTGTTTATTCATGCCAATTAAGGTACATCCTGCTTTACTAGAGCTATTCAAGGAGTTATCTTAGATTGAGTGCTTAGAGCTTTTAACAATGTTTTTTTGGGTTCAGTATAAAATACAGAAAACGGGGGTTGACAACCTTTACCGCTTAAAAAGCCCTGTTTACATCAGTCAAGCAAAGGTTCAATTCAATTCAATACATTTTGAGGAGAAGTGGTCCCTATGTGATCTAGCAACCCAGAAATATAGCAGTGCTATGATGAGCTCTAAACCCTGACTGAAATTCTTCAGAAAGTTCATAATGGTGTAAGTGGTCACACGCTTGTTTAACAACTATTTTCTCAAGAATATTAAATAGGAAAGGAAGATTAGATATAGGTCTAAAATTTTTGAAAAAAAAAAGAAAAGATAAAACAGCATAACCCTAATGACATCAAACAAAAATATATAGATTAAAGCTCATGCCAGTGAAATAACTTATAAAATATCAGAATATTGCATAAGATAAGCAAATTATAAATGCATTTTTATACAGAAAAGTTAGTCTTATGAAACGTTTCTTTTTTTTCATTTCTGCAGCTTGGAGCTGAAGGAAGTAAGAAATGCTCTAAAGTTCGACTTTGCTGACTGTTGCACTTGCATATAATATTTACCCCCAACAAATCCCCAAACTGTGGAAAATCAAGCAAATTATTTTTATTTGTTTTTTCTTTCATCTAAAAAGAAGCACTTTGGAACACAAAGCAGTAATTTTTCATAAGCTCATATGGACTCTAAAAACAGTGCCCTCATTTCTCCATCCCCTGCCTGAGTAATCTTTCATTTCCTCCTTCTTTTCATGGAAACTTTAGAATCATTGACACTTAAATGGCAATCCAATCTACCAGCCCTTCTTTTTTTTCTCCTTGCAGTAAATGAGATCCTAGAAGGCCTCAGGGACGATCTAACAGAAGACATGCCACGGCCAATTTGTGAATGCATGCGTATAAAGTGTAAAAAGGCAAAGACTTGGATGTTTATGTTGACAAAGCCCCGTTCACCAGTCGTCAGCAAACCACATCAATACCTCCTTTTTTGGCTGTTTCATCCCAGCTTCTGAGATTGCTTCGCTTCACTGCTTATATTAATATTTCAAATTCTGCAAAAATCACCTTGCATGCAGCTTTAATCAAGCACTACACAGAAAAAGGAAAGTTCTATTTATTTAACATTCTTTTGTTCTTTGGGGGGAAAAAACAAACAAACAAAAAAAAAACTGCTGTTCTTTATAAATCTGGCAACCCAGCGAGGGAACACATTCACATATGTGGTGCGCCTGGTGGAGTGTGAAAGCATTTGTTGGCCCAAAGGATTAGTGCTTACCTCACACATTTCTCTTTATTGCAGAAAAGAGCACTCATTTAAAACGTACTCCAATCACAACATTAAAGCTGCGTCTCTGTGCATTCAGTGAGCAAAACGACATCCATTGTTTGCAACAAAATAGGCAACCTAGCAATCACAACATGGACGCCATCAGACAGACAAGTAGAACAAGCAGACTGACAGACAGCAACTTCTTTAATCTGCTTTAAGGGGGGGCAGTTCCGCTATAATCTGTATTACTGCGAAATCATTGAACAGCATGTTCAGAGCGACACCAGACCAGAACTGTTACACCTCAGGCCACACGCAGCACAACAGATACAGCAGAGAAATGTTGACTGATGCAGCACAGATACAAAAAGATTTATTGGAAGGTAGATGCCTATAACTGTCTGAAAATATATCTTCATTCTTCTTTTACTTTTGAAATATAACTGCAATGCATTGAAAATCTAAACTATTTTTGAAAGCATCCGTTGTGCCTTGCAGAAGTTTATGTGACGTATGAACTTTTTCACATTTTGCCACAGAGGTATTTTATTGGGCGTGAAGTAGAGTATTTGTTGTTACAATTGTAACGTCCCTACTGATGTTTAGGATTGCTCTACGAGTTGGATCTCCTCCACAGGTCTTTTGCAGTCTCTAAAGTTTTCTCTCAGCCTCATCTTTTATTTAGCTTCAGCCATCTATCAACTTTAACCACTTTACTCATCACCTGTCCCTGCTGAAGAAAAGCCTCCCCACACCCTGGAACTTCCACCTCTGTGCTTCACCAGCTCACCGGTTTTTCACTACACATAATATTCTGCATGTTTGGCACAAGATTCCCCTTTTTTTTTTAGCTTTTGTCTGAGTGAAGTGATTAACAAGTAGTGATCATCACTTCTGTTGAAGTTGGATCTGAGAAATGCAAATCTGACAGTTTTCAGGTTAATACATTCTCCTACATGATTAGTGGATTATTGGAGCTTCTCCAGTGTAAACCTGAGGATCCTGGTTGCTGTAATTAAATTTTGTTGAGACTGGAACAAAATATGCATAATGAAAAATTTAAAAAAAACACGGAAAAAGGGAAAGAATTCAGGAATGTAGAAACAAGAAAACAAACTGGTGCTTTGTTTGATTTTCAATATCTGCCTACATGGGAACGATTGCTTTCATTATGTTGGGAAAGAAACTGTTTCTGAGTCCATTTGGCTTTGATGCAATTTAAACTGTTGTTTTTCTGTTGGAGTGGTGGCCTTTCTCTGGACTGATGCACTAAAAACTGAGTCCATATTTGATGGATGGCATCCCATAATCCTTTGTTCTGTCCTCAAAACCTCAGCTAAAATTTTTCAGGACCTTAAATGCAACACGAGTTCTTGTAACATAACTGTAAAAACAAAATGTAAAAGTTGAGAAAAACGGCAACATATAACCCTCTTCATTTAAGGTTAAAATATAGAGGCTTTTACAGATAATCCTCTTTTATGTATAAAGCTTTAAAAATCATGAGAAATTCTTCATTCGCTCTTTAACATCACTGTCAATATGGTAACATAAACCTAAATTAAACTGGCCGCTGGCAGGGATCACATTTCCTTTTCCACAATCAGTGAGGTCTTTTTCATGCTGGATCTATTGGTTAATAACATTTAACCAATCTGTCCAGGGTTGCCTCTGTGAAGACAAAATGCTTGTTCAATCAGAATGAAGTGGAAAAACAGCAGCGCCATGTTAATCACAGCACAACAGCAGGCCGCCACCTCCTGACAGCTTTCACATTACTTGTTAAGCCACATTAAATAACCATCATCGCATGGTCCTATTGGAACAAACACAAAGTGTTAATCTATTTTATCAAACTGTTGCTTCAAAGGACCACACATCACTTAGGGTGTAATTCAACAAAATATCTTTAATAGATAGAAACTTTTTTTTATACACATCACAGCTCAATGGAAAAAGAATCACATGCTGTCACACATGTTAAGAATGAAGGCAAAGGGGTGATCTGCTCCGTCAGGGACTTCAGGCTTTTCAGAGTCCAGCATATGAGTGTTGTTTATTTCCCTCCTGCATAACCCTCGACTCTTCCTCTGCTACTCGGTTAAGCAGAATTACATGAAAAAGAAATGTATAAAATAAGACTAAAGGTGCAAATTTTGATGAATAATAAACTCTGCTTATATACAGTTGCACAGTGTCCGAGTACAAAAGGAAGCGGTTACAGAATGACGTTTAAATAACGGCTTTGGTCATCCACAGACCAAATGTATTAGGATTTCAAGCAGGTTCATACAGAAACCTGTAGCTGGAATTTGGGGGATTTACATAATATCTTACTATTATACATAAACAAGTACCGATTTAATATATTCTCAAGAGTCAGACTGAGGTCATTTCACATGCTATGAAAGGACACAGGGTCAGTGTCATGTAACGAGTCACATGTTGTCGAAATATCCACTGCAGCAAGGCAAAGTGACAAGATGTTATATGTTAAAAAAAACATTAAATTAATAAACAATTATTCTGTTTAAGATGCAACTTTTCTCATAGGAAAATCCAACAGCTCCGACGTCTTGGGGCAACATTGTTTTAAATAAATATTGTCAATATTACTACATCACAGAAGGATGTGAGAAAAATAAAGTTCACATATTTACAGTCATATGGGTTGTATATTTGTGTCTTTATGGCACCCGTTGTGTGTTTGTACAATATATATTTCTTTATCGTTGTCACCATTTTAACTTTAAACATCCATCGATTAACCTGGACACTTTGCTTACACAGACAGGCCCTTCAACTTACAGTACTTGCAATGTGCGCTACTGTCAAGTCTGTCTAAGTTTACCTAGCCATCAAAAATAGCATTTGGATTTTTATTTTGGTTTGTGTTATAAAAATAAACAATGTTGGGAAATCGTAACAAAAGTATTTATGATTTTATTTTTTTATAAAAAGTCGTCTGGAGCAACATTGAAGGATTTTCTTATTGCGCTCTACTGCGGTCAGTTTGTTCAATTTTATTTGGGGTAGCTAAAGAGCTACACGGCTGGCCACAAGTTTCTTCCATCACCTTCAACATAAATGTCTTCCTTTATTTATCTTTTTATTACTTGTTAGTCTGTTGGCATGCTTCCATTCCTTTAATGTTGCAGCTGGTACACCTGAATTTCCCCACTTTGGGACAATAAATGATATTTCTATTCTATTAAAGATGAACTCTTACTCAGGCATTTAATCCAGCGGTGAAAAAAACAAAAACAAAGACACTTTTGTTAAATTCGAAAAAGCAGGAATCTTTTGCAAACATTTTAATTTATGGTGGTTTATTCTAATCGGTAAAAGGCTAAAAAATATACATCCTAACAAATATGAAGTTAAATGTCTTTTAGTTGCAGACAAATCAAACAAACAAGAGCTTCCTGTATGATTTAAGCTGCATATTTAACCACACGATTCATCAGAATATGTAAAGTTTAAGACTTTTTTTATGACTATTTTCCATCTTTTAAAAGTGAGGTCAGGGGTAGAGCACATGCCTAAAATTACCCGGCTTTTTACTTGAAATAAAACAGCAGTTTATATGTGTTTCAGAAAAAACACCCAACTGTTCAAAGTAATGAATAAGTACAAAATTAATCTTGACTTTGCCTTATACATCAATACTACTGGCTGTAAAACAATCCTTAGCCGACCCATGAAGAGAGTTTGTACTTATGTTTTTAAGCTCCAACTTGACTCCTCTAAACATTATTTGAGTCGTTTTAGCCACAGATCTCAGCTTTGACTCATTTAATCATAAAACTCTTCTCCAGAAAACATCTGATTTCCCCACATGGGCAGTTCTAAGCTTCAGTCAAACTAAAAAAGAAATAGTTGTTAAACTTTTTCTCTTTGGATTGGCCCTCTCATCCCATGTTGATGTTAAACGAGCCACACGATGACAATAAGTGTGTCATCAATAAAAGGTGAAGCTTGTGACCAAGTGGTTGAAACAAAATCATCAACAAATGTATCTTTATAAAGTTTTCAGTTTTAAAAAACTTCTATCATTTCTGACAGAAACAAAATGATCAAATACGTAGATAGAATTATGCAAGAAGGTTGTTGGTGGCTTTTAAAAACGAGTAGCTTCTCTGCCGTCTGCCAAGGGGCGTTTAAATAAATATAGCTATAAATGTATAGATTTCCATCTGTTTGTATATTTTGACAAGAGGGTTAAAAAGGATTTTTTGATTAGAGGAAACATGCTTTTAATATTTATGGGAGTTTTTTTTTGCATAATTATTCCATCCTGGAAAAAGAACGGTCCGAAAGCATCAGTGATAGCCATAAATAAAACCGCCTCCATTCCTTGATGAGGGAATGTAAACTCCTGACTGGCGCCGTTAGTTGGGTCAGATGCTTTAAATCCCTTTAGGTTAGTTTTGACATTTCCCTCTCTAACATGCAAGGATTCCATCAAAGCATTACATAATGTTATGTACTCCCAAGGAGGGGAGTGCATGCTGATAAAAATCTAAAATTGTTCATTTTCTCTGTCCTCCTTTAAGTCTTCCTCTGTTTTCATAGATGATTATTATTTTCCACAGACCTAAAGTAGGGATGGCATGGAAAGCAAGGTTAGAGCTGGTTTGATGAGGTGAAAAGGATTAAAAATCAGCTTCAGTAGTGGTTATTGTCCTAGTGGGGAGCAGCTGCAGGCATCAGTTCATGTCAATGGTGTTGAAGACCCACTCGGTGAATTTCTTGAGCTTGGCTGAGGCGCTGTAGGATTCCTCCAGGAGACGTTGGTTGTCTTCTCGCAGGCTTTGGATCTGAACTTGTAATGAAGCCTTGGCATCCTTCTCCTAGCATTGCAAAAATAAAACTATTTACTATATCAAATGCCCTTTTTAAAGCCATTTTCTTCCATTCCACAGTCAATAGAGGAAGAATGATGCACACTAGCTCACCTTCTTCAAATCCTCCTGCAGGGCTTTCACCATGGACTCTAACTGACTTAATTTACCCATCAAGCATGCTGGAATCTCTCTGTAAAACAGGAAAACCAGTTCATTTAGAACCTAATCCTCTAACAGATGATTTTAAAGATAAGTGACCAATCAGCCAGAAAAGGGAAAGAATTGGTTCCATTAGCTGCATGTGTCTGACTGAAAGGAAGAACGCTGGGTCTTCCCTAGTGTCAACATCGTTGGAAATAAAACAAACATTGATGTCTTGTCATAAGCTGAGCCCTCTTACCCTGGTAGAGGCTGTCTCTGTGGAGCTGCCTGAGGCTCGGCCTGCTGGGGGCTGGCAGCTGAGGTGCCATCAGCGGCGGCGCTCTCCTCCTGGGCTGCTAGATAAACTAGTCTCTGCTCTGGAAAACACAACGATTTGAAGTTAGACCAGAACAGATAATAAAAGCAGAGTAATGCTGCCCTCATCTGGTAGACGTACAAATGACAGTTGGATTTGGGAAAAAAAATATTGTTTTCTAAAATCTAATTCTCAGTCCTGGGGGTTTTCCAAGGTAAAATAAAACAAAAAAAAAACTTCATCCTGAATTTTATGCTCACAGATTTTATTTTAGACAGACATTAAATGTGAACCCTGCAAAAACTGACATGTTAAGGGATGGAGCTACTGACGAATGGCTGTCTCAACAGATGGGTTTCTGTAAGTTTGGAATAAGGTATTTAGTAAACATAAACAACCCCCCTCCCCTATAAGCAAGTCTTTTCAACTTAAAATACATGAAAATCAAAAAAAATATTTTTCTGATCCCTGGAACCTTATCTTCTGCAGTCAGCTAATAGTTAAAATAGTTTTTCCTGATATTATTTAGGAAGAAAATGTAATCTAACCCTCAAAAGCTTTTGCAGCATCCACCAGATCTGCCCAGTCCAGTGGGCCATCGGCTCCAGCGTCAGGTAGAGGCATGAGAGCAGGATCTTGCAGCTCCTGCTTCTTCTTCCTCTCCTGCTCCAGCTCTGAGCTCCTTGAAGCTGTCAAATCTCCTGTGTGTGTGTGTGTGTGTGTGGGTTGGATTAAAAAAAAAAAAAAAAACTTTAAAAAAGAGATTAAAACCCTATGGACTTCACTACTTCATGACTGCTGCATGTACAGTTTGATGCCAAATTTCCTAAAATATTCCTTTAGAAAATAAAATAATTATCATAATAACAAAAAGTCTGGTGCAATGAAGTGAAAATGATCACCGAGAGATTTGTGTGAGGCTCGTCGACTGGGACCGTGTCGGGCAGTGGGTGAGCGTGGGATGGTGGAGCAGGTGAAGAGGAGGTCAGTGGATGTGTCACACTGTCCACTGGAGGTAGACTCCCTTTGTCCACTGTAAATACTCTCATCTGACAGCGTCCTCTGAAGGGAGCGACGGCTGGGAGGAGGGCCCGGGAATAACGGCTTCAGACAAACGGAGAAGAGATTAAAAGCAGAAGGGTAACGCTTGCATATATATGTACATTACTTTCAATTTTAGCTCTTAAATGTTATATTTGATCCAATTTTAACAATGGATGCAGGCATTAATAACAATATCAACCAATATTAGTACCTTTTTTTACATGGAACTTTTCTGATTATCGATGCTGCACCTCAATTTGCAGTAGCTTAGATAAAAGAGGCCAATTAATTTACCTTTTTTATTTGCAATTTGTTTATTTGAAGTATTTTTAAAGGCTTGTAACCAGTAAATCTAAGAGCCCCGTTTCTATTGTGTTGACATAATTCCAACGTTTTATCCAATGATAAACCAACAGGAAGCCAAGTAAGTTGGAAATCATTGGAAATAAAAAAAAAAAAACTAACACAAGAATGTAGAAGGTGGATCTTTGTTACCTTCTCTTCATTTGTTTTAGGTGGTGGGCTGTCAAGTGTAATCAGCTTCTTCAGGTCTTCTTCCAGGCTGGATTTGGCAGTCTGGCGCTGGGGAGACTGGGAGCCACGGAGATTGGCCCTGAGCAGGGGTTGACCACCTAGCAGACCGTCACTCTGGTGACGCCTGGAGACCAAAGCAAAACTCAGTTTTAGTTAGAATAAAATCTTGAATCCTATTAACCCATTTAAAGGGACAAAAAAAGGCAGAGGGTTCTAGAAGAAACAGTCAACAAGTGAAGATGGTGAATACAGCCTTAGCTTCCCAGGAAAGGTTTTCCTGATGATCATATCAAAAGAAACCTCCACTAGATACACTCATGCCTTGAAGTATTTAGCTAAGCCTCAGGAGGGCGCTGTTTATCTGTATTTTTTTTTTTTTTTTTAAGCCTACTTAGCTGAATGCTTCAGCATATTTATAGATCTATAGAACTAGTCTTTTTTTGGCTTACTTGCGAGTGCTGCTAAAATCCACAGAGTTCACGGTTCCTCCAGGCTTCTTCCAGCCAATCAGGTACTTGGACGTTGCTCCTTGGCGAGGATAGAAGCTCTTGGTTCCCGAGGCCTGAGCGTTCTGGGATGTGGGGGACAGGTCGACTGGGGCTGTTTCGCTCTGCGGTGAGGATGCGCTGCAGTCCTGTCCCATCGGGCTTCCTGAGTGACCGGAGCTGATTGTGCTGGAGTATTGAGACACAGACATTCAGGAATATATGGAGTGCAAAAGATCAGTCCTGATAAATACCATGAAGTAGTTTGATTAAAATGATCAAAATCTGGATATTTTGGTGATTGTGAATCAACTGCTGCTTTAGTTCTAGTGTTTTTCATTATTAATTGTACCTTAACGTATAGACATCAGTAGCAAATGAAATTGGAGACATAAACACGACACCAGCCTCTTTCATTTCTTCACTTTATCCTTGGTCTAAAAATTAGATTTTCTCTTGTGCTTTGGTAATACAGCTGCAGCATAGATGTATGCTGGGGGGGGGGGTTATTTTTGTCTGAGTAAAAAGCAAGAAAAAGTTTTTCTTCATTCAAAAGAAGATGAGTTTAGCGAAGAGGGAGGAGTGCTGAGCTACAACAGATAAGGTATACACATTATTCCACTTCTCTGCTCTAATGTAAAAAAAACTACACTATAAGGAGATAGTCTGATTATTAGTTAGAAATGCACATGCTAAACAGCAGCCTACCTGGAGTGGGACGCTGCATCATTCTGACTGTAAGAGGCGCCATCAGGAACCACTGTAAAGCAGATTGGGCTCGTTCCTGGTCTCTCACTGCCTCCTGCAGGAACAAGAGAGTCTGGTGTTGGAGGCGACGTGCTGGAGGCTCTCTCACAGCTTCCTGCCTCATCCTGCCATGGGATTTTTTCCTTGGATCTGAAGGCACCAGTAGAGGAGGCTGTGCTGCTCTGGGTGGCGGTAAAAGAGGTGGCGTCTATACCACTGTCGGTGGATAAGCCCTGAAGGTAGCCGTTGATCTCCAGGTCGCTTCGTGCTCCGGATCTGGAGCCAACTTCGTACCACTTCTCGTCGCTTTGCGCTGAGCTGGAGCCGTTACTAGACAGAGTGTTGCTGCTGGAGTGGCTGGATGAATACGGAGCTTCGGCCTGTTTTACAGAGGCGGAAAACGGTTTTCAGTTATGTAAAGGAGAGAAAAAACAAAGATGCTTAAACCACTAGTTTATTCAGCTCTCGATGCTCGGATAAAAATATTTTCATTTTTTTCCCCAGAATGGTTGTTTACAATACTATTCATACGCGAACGCCATCTGAGCAATTTGACCCTCAAGACAACCTGCATGACCAGGAGGAGAACGTAGAGGTCACACTCTCTACACAACACAGGAAGATATGAAAAAACAGAATAACTTTTTACAGCAGCCATTTCCAAAGCAAACGGTAATGTAGCTGCTGAGAGTCGTCTCTGTGGACGTGGAGTGGGAGCCCTGGTAATGACACAAAATTCAGATAAAACCCAGTATGACAATTCAGACTGCAGACGCTTTGAAAACAACCTGATACGTTTCAAATTTAGTACCGCATATGAAAGCAGCTCAGATCGTATTTTTTAAAGGTGAAAAGATTGAATTTATTCATTTATTTATTTTGGACCTAAACAGTGCAACAATGAGGAAAACCTGTGACGCTACTGAATTTAAGCAGAACAGAGACTCATACAGCCAGGGTTTCAATGAAAGCATTGCTGTTTATTGGAATGTCAAGAGTTAGATTTAAATGTCCTTCACTTTCAAAATTAATGGGAAACAATATCAGCTGCCAAGATGTTGACAAGCTGGTAAAGAAATCAAAGGCCTGCAGCTGTAATTACTCTGAATGGTGGTTCTGCAAAGCATCAACACATTAGTTCTGAAAACAGCTGTAAACAACAATCTTCACAATTTAAATGTTTTGTTTTATTGCAATGTTCATATAACAGACAATTTCCTTGTAATTCACAGCTATGTGCTTCACTGTGGTCCATCAAACACGATCCCTATAAAATGAGCTGAGATTTACGTTTGCAGCATAAAAAAAGGTGAAATGGTTTAAAGGGAGGTTAATGTTTTTTTAACACATTTTCTACTGTTTATTTCAACTCTGCTTTTAAGTAGCTGCTGCTTACCTTGATGCTTTTGTTTGGCGACAGGCGGTTGCTGTGATCTGACGGCTGGAGTCGAGGAATCACCACTTTAGAAACTACAGTATCTAGAAAAAATAAAAAAACACAAGTTCATCAATAATCAAACCATTAAAAACATTCACGATTTGTATTCCTGATATTTTAGGTTCTCCAACCTGAGCTGGTTTTGTCTCCCAGCCTGTTTGCTACGTCTCCATCCACAGTTCTGGACCAACCCACAGCAGAACATACTTTAGCTCCATTGACACCCTCACCGCCCCCCTGCCGCACCGACGTGACAGGCGATTGGCAGTTGTTATTAAACCTACACAGGACCAACAGAAGGACCATTTGACTCACAGTGTAGCCAACTTATAAGCTAAAAAGAGGTTATCCTATCTACATGGAACGGGCTTTACCCATCAGGCTTCTGCCTCCAGAGGTTTGAACTCATTGTGTCTGTGTAGGAGAAGTTGGAGGGGGAGTTTGTGCTGTGCAGCGTGCGCCCCATCACAATGGAGCAGGCCAGAGCGTAGTTGTCATTTCCTGGGGAAAATCTGTAAGCACACATATGGATGGCATTAAAGACATATGCAGCAACCAGACAGAAAAGAATGCAGTGCATCTGATGTATTGCATAAAAGATTTATATACATCCTGTGACCTTTTCGGGTGGAGAGGTCGACCGTCGCTTGACACGCTGCGAGGGATAGCTGCGCTGTTGCGCTCGATGAAGTCTGAGGCTGGAGCCTTGATCAAGGTTCCCCCTGAGGCAACGGCACGAGGGCTGGATGAGCTGCGCGGCCACTTGCTGTTGTTGTTCGTTGGCCGGAAGGGGAACTTTAACTCATAGGGCATTCCCTCTTTATGGTTTTTATAGTCCACAAGAGGCATGTGGTAGATTTCAGAGCAGCCTCTGTTAGCAAGAAAATGAGCACTTAAAGTTAGGTTACTAAATTAACACAAAAATAAAATAACCTTCTTTTCTGTACGGACTCTACCTGCGTGGGGTGGAGTCCTCATGTGGGGGAATGATGACAACCTTGACAGTGACAGAGGTTCTAAGCAGGTCAATCATCTGCTCATGGGACAGCGAGGCCACAGAAACCTTGCAGATCTCTACCAGTCGGCTGCCCTGCCTCAGCCCAGCCTCCCAGGCGAAGCCGTAGGGCTCCACTTCAGCTACAATGCCCTCGAAGTTGACATGAAAACCCAGCTGGCCTAAAGCGTTCCGGCGCAACGTCATTTCTGTGGTCTGACTGCCCTTCGTCAACAGCTACAGAGGAGACAGTGAAGGAGGATGTTATGTTGGACATCGAGAGATAACAGGGACAGACTGTAGAGGAAACTGTTCAGAAATAAACTAAATGGCAGAAATCTTCCCAGTCTCTTTTTTGTCTACTTCCTATAAGTAAAAAACACAGTTTAAATTCCACTTTGTGAGAAAAAGCCTTATTATTGACGGCTAAAAATGTTGCTTACAAACCTAAAATACTGTAAATAAACATGTTTTTCTGAAATCAAACACCAAGCATGTAACTGGCTTCAGAAATCTGTGCATCTCCTTACTGGCCACATCCTCATGGCCAGGTTGTGATGCTAGCATAGTGCATATCTTTGCATGTATATGTGCAACTCATCAAAGCTTTAAATGCATTTCAAAGGTGCTGTACTGGATTTATTTTCCATTTGGGTGGATGGTGGTGTGAGCTGCAGGTTTGCCAACTGCTTAATTGTACATATCAAAGATGGAGGTAGCCCCAGGAAATGGGATTCACTCTTACTGTTGATAATTCCTCCTCTTTACCGAGTTAAAAGTCACTCTGATATTTAGCTAACCTACTTATTGAAACACTAGCTGCCATTTTGAAGTAATATTATATATAAATACGGGTTCTCAACCACTGACCTCTAGTCTTTTCACAACCTCACCGAAGTCCTCGGTGTTGTTGTTGATAGATCGAAGTGATACGCTCTCTCCACGTTCGTAGTAGATCTTCAGAGAGGCGGGGCTTCCTGTCGACCAACCGATGATGTCACGTGTAGCACAGTTAAACACAACTGCTTTGGCCTCCTGATCCAGCAGGATGATGAAGTCATTTGAAATGGCCAAAAGACATTCCCGCTCAGCACCTGCTACCTGATCTTCGGCGTGAACCTGCCAGGTTATTGCCCCGAGACTGCGCAGCTCCGCCCCGCTGTATGGACGCACTTTCTCCCGACGCTTGTGAGCCAGAGAGATGAAGGGGAACTTCCCCGTGGGCTCCACGGGCGTGGTGGTCACATGGCGCTCCGCCAAGTCTCGCAGGTACTCTTGGCGTGTGCGCGTCGCCATGGCACCAAACTTTTCTGACTTATGGGCGGCGTTTTCAGCGTTGATGACTTTGGCCAGCAAAAAATCCCGGAAGACGGTAGACTTAGGGAAGGTAACTCCCTTTGGGATTGGTGGACCAAAGGAGGGGACGTCCTGGGAACGGGTGACAGCCACGCTGCAACAGCAGAATGAGAGAAGAGAGATTGAAACTTCCAAAACAAAATGTTTTCTACCGGTAAAAAGTAGCCTTTAGATAAATATGACTAAACAGCAATAAATATGATATCTTTACAAAAGAAAAGCAAAGAATGACACATTTTAATAAGAAAACTTTGGTATGTTAACATTTAAATCCTTGAACGATTCAGCATATAATCATTCATTAAAATAAAGCCCCACTGGGTGAAAAAGGTAAACGATCCATGATTTTGCAGGTGGTATCGTCTAGTTTTTTTTAAAACTTTTTTTGCCTCTAGTGGCCCTTATTTGAAAGTAGGATGACAGGAAATGGGTTTGAGAGAGAGGGGAATATAAATCCAGTGATGACTTGCATCGCTTCCACTTGCCTGGCTATCAACTAGATCAGGGGTGTCAGGAAGTCCAGTCTTCAAGAGCTACCATCCTGTAACCTTTAGTTGCATCTCTTCTCTAACACCTGAATCTAAAGGCTCAGACCCCTCATTCAGTTTAGCAGATGTATGGCAACGATCCACTCATTTGATTCAGGTCTGTTAAAAATGGGGTGCATCAAAAAGTTGCAGGATAGTAACTCTTGAGGACTGGACTCGAGCACCCCTGAACTAGATAATAAGGAGTTTTCCTTACACTGTCTCCACATATAAGCTCAGGTAAGGATTGGTGCAAAGTCAAAGACTCAATGCAACAATGTGTCCTCTGCGGTCACATCCTAGCCGGGTAGACCGGATTTAGATTCTATAACTTACTGCAATTGGCTCAGAGTCATCAGATAGACAAAAATCTTAGAAGTTAGCATAAACTGGGCTTTACTGCATTTTTTTTAACTGAATTGATTATTTCTATATAAACACAAATAAAACTGTTTTATAAAACAATATTTGTTGTGAACACAACGTAAGCTTTTTATTTTACAAATGTATTTATTTAGTTACTTCTAAAATGAACCCAAAACAAGTAATCACAGGCACAAGTCATGCATTAGTAAACTGAGGTAGTCTAAGTGTAATTCAATATGTTCCACTGAAACTGAGGCCAGGAAATTGATAAAGTAACCAAGTCCTGTCATTTGTAAGGCAAGAAAAAAAATCCATTGTTAAAGGAAAACTATAAGAGAAAGAGTGTAGTTCCCCTACACTCTTCATGTGGGGGTAACCTTAACAGGAAACACGGAAGACTGAAAAACAACTCTTGTGTGCTGGGAAAGTAATACAGCACATCACCTTGTACACATTATTCTGATGGTGAAACATGTTGGGATCAGCATCATGCTGTGGGGATGCTTTACAACAGAACATCAGGAAGCTGATTGGATTTGATGGGAAGAGAGATTAAACTAAATATACAGAAACCTGGAATTAAACCTAAAAGAAGTTGAAGAAGATGTGAGACTGGGGAGAAGGTTCACCTTCCCAGCAGGAAAATGACACAAAATGAAAATGCTTAAATCAAAACCTGTAGTATGTTGGAATAACTGAGCCAATGACACATCAAGAGGGGAATCTACAGCAAGGATTATAAATTGATGCTTACAGATATTTTCCTGTAAACTTGACCAAGTTTCTGTTTTTTTAAGTAACGGGCAGATTGATCCACCTCTA